>PVJO010006564.1:0-89839 GCA_004026905.1 Hystrix cristata | reverse complement strand
AAAAATGGCAAATAAATATATGAAGAAATGCTCAACATCACTAGTCATTCGAGAGATGCAAATCAAAACAACGTTAAGATTCCACCTCACTCCAGAAAGAACCGCGTATATGGGAAAATCAACCAATAACAAATGCTGGCGGGGCTGTGGGGAAAAAGGAACACTCCTCCACTGTTGGTGGGATTGTAGACTGGTCCAGGCACTGTGGAAATCAATATGGAGATTCCTCAAAAAACTGTATCTTTTTTTTATTTGTATGTTATGTTCTTTTTCCATGCCTGAAATTTTTCTCCTATTACTTGTGTAAACAGGTTTTTTTATGCCTACCTTCTGATTTTTCACTAATTCCAATTACTGTGATATTAGTTTTGTTTGAGTCACCTGGGAGCTGTTGGATTCATTTTTCATGTTCCCTTGTTGTTTTTTTCAGTAGCTCTCATTAATGGATCATTGACTACAGTCCTGTCCTCTAGGTGTGACACTCCGTGTTCACATTGGTTACTTCTGCTCCCTGTACTTTCAGTCCTGTTTTTGACCTCTTGGTTTTCTGTTTGAAACTTTGTTATGGACCCCCATTCTTTTCTGTGCTGGGCATTCATGTTTTGCATATCTTTCTTTAGCTCCACCAGATTTGTATTAGCATCTTTTCTGGAGTTGCTGATCATTTGTTTCATTATGGTCATTATCTGATTAGTTATATTTTCTTTAAATTTTCCAAGAACCTTATTGAAATGTTTTATCTCCATTGGTACCTTTTCTGACCTGTCTACTGTGTAGCTTATAACTTCTTCCCCTCATTGCCCCCTGAACTGATTTTGGGTGAGTTGGGAGTTTTAGGAGGTTTTTTTGTTGTCTTATTATTTCATGTTTTGGGTTTTTTTTTTTTTTTTGTGCTGGAGTTTGCAAATTCTTTGGCTCAGTGCCCCATTCTTTGGGAGCGAGCCACAGTATTGTTTATGATCCCCAAGCAATCTAGATAATTGGCACTGAGAGAAAACCAACTGCCTGCCATTACTATATTACCTTGGTTATAGCAGTAAATTCAGCAACAACAATGGCATCAATGTCAAGTGAAAATTGAGAAACCCTAGGAACCACTCATGAACATCCCTTAACCAAAAGACAGAGGACTCTGATTTTAGTGAAGATAAATAGGTGACCGAGAGTAATTCAGAGCGCTAGTTTCCACTGAATCGAGGCAGTAGTGCCAGTGCTCAAACACACCATTAGATTAAATACTTTCTTCTTCATGACTCCCTCCTCTGATGATCACTCAGAATGCAGGCCTCCCACAACAGAATGCAGGCCCAGTGATCTTCCTGGTCTGAGCCTGGGCCTTCTGGGGTATCCCAGGAGATCCCTATTTAGCTTTCACCCTCTCCAAGCCTGTCTCCCAAGGCTGTGAAGTGAAACTCTCCTTGTGGGTGTCAGTCTCTTCATCAATCAGGTTGGTCTGTAGGTGGTCACCTCTGCTGATCTGTGTTGTGGAGGACCCAAGGGCTGAGGGTGGGGTGCATAGTTCCAGGTCCTCCTGGGTTGGTACGGTCTCTGGGAGGGCATCGGTGTCCTCCCCTTCATTTCAGGTAAGCTCTTATATTTTATTAAGGACTGGTGGCTGAAGCAGTCCCAAATACATTGCAGGTTTTTTTTTTTTTCAATCTTGCAATTTCTCCTCTTGAAATGTAACTGTTGAGGGTCTAATACTGGGAATGAAACAGACTATTTGGTATTTTACTGTTGTGCAGCACACGTTCAAACCCCTTGATACAGAATCAGAGATTTACATAATTATGAACTCTCCAAAGAGTGAACGTTACACAGTTTCATATTAAAGATTCTCTTCACTAATCAGTATTCTTTTATCACATACAAAACTGGATTAGATACATCTATGGAGAATTACAAGAATTTGGAATGATGCTCTTCCATTAAGGCATCTTCTTTTACATTCCTCTGGTGCTCCAGGAATGAAAACCTCAGACAAATCTTTCTGGTAATGCTGCTTTTCATTTCAGCCACAGAGGAAATAAACAATGCAAACACAAGTAACAAAGAGGAATGGTTTCCCTCATTCTCTCCTGACCCCTGGCAGATCAGATGTAAAGATCTGTCCATTGAAGATTTTTAAAGATACACAAATTTTGTAAAATTTTTTCCTTGAGAGCTCCCTAGGTTTAAATAAAACAATATTGATTTATTTGGTTTCCAGTCCAATAAACTATGTGTTAATCATCTTTCGTAGTAGATACTTCAAAGAAGAAAAAAGAAATTATAAAGAAGAAAGTCTTTACAACAATTTGGGATGTCTCAAAATCTCACAGCATGTGTAAACTCCCAGGTTGTGGATGTATCAATTTGGATTTTCTTATATATGTAATGAGTTGACAAACTCCTGGAGGCCACCAGATCTGAGTCTGTTAATTACCTAATATAATTACTGCAAGAACATCTGTCCCATTTCTCCTGCCCCACACCAGCAGGGAGATACATTTACAAAGTAGGTAGGGAATATTATTACTTTCAAAAAAGCATGTTTAGATGCCTTATTTAAGTTAAGCAAAAAGTAATATTCAAAGGATTTTAGGGCTTTCTATTTTTAATGTTCAATTCAAAGATTCAAAACACTAACTATATGCTCTATGAAGTTCTAAGTGCAGAGGATAAAGTTTGAAAATTTGGGTTCCTTCTTTTGTCTAGATCATGATATGATGTGCATATGGGACTAAATAATTATAGATTAAGTGCAGTGATTAAAGTGTACAAAGTTCTAAATGGGTATAGAAGAGAAGAAATAAGTCTGCTTTATTTTGCTAATTCTATCCCCCTTCTCTCTTATTCATCAGCGTCTCCCTTTGAACTAGCTTTTTCCATCTTTTAATACAAAAACGAAGCAAGGCAACACCCCTGGAAAAATAACCCTTCCTCACACCTGCACCTTTTGATCCTCTCTTCTTCCCTGCCCAATTAAGCCTGCAAATGTTTGTCTAAATGACAGGTTTGGTGGGCTCTGCAAGGCCCAGGTCCTTTCCAGGAAGTGTCTCCCTCCCTGCAGGGATTGCTGCCAGCAGGTTGATTTTAACAGTCATTCCTTCAAGGGTCCCTGGGCTGCAGAATGCAAAGTCATATCCTTTCTGCTCTAATTTTCAATGGGTAATTTTCAATGGGTGATTGAACCAGAGTGTGGAGAATCACCCATCTCAGCCCAATGTGGGACTGCTGTGAAGGCCCATGCTAACTCCAAATGTTCCCATGATGTTTCCTGAGTCTGTTATTGAGCCTATATTGTGACTTGGTTCTTCCCTTTGTCCTCTCCTGTTTCTTTTCTTTTCCACAGGCTTGATCACAAGGGTGCTACTTAATAAACATCCTACATACCAAATTCTATCTCATCTGTGTCCTGGAGAACTCACACATGACACTTGGAACTGTTATGCTCTGTACCTCCCAAAAAGAACCTGTATATTTTAGACTTCTAGGGAGATCAGTTGGGGGCAATTTATTATTTTTAATTAGCCTTCTAGTTAGGTCAACTGGAGTAATTTATCAATTTTCCTGCTAGAATATGTTTTGCTCAAGAGAAGGGACTACTTTTTAAAAATATTTTTTAAATTCACATTGAGCCTGGAATAGCAGCATAAATACTTCAAAAATAACAGTTGAATGAATAGATTCTAGAAATTCTCTCATTTTTTGTGTGTTTGGACAATTCCAGAAAATCGATATTGCTCTTGTCTCAAGAGTACGCAAAAGAAATGCAAGATTGATGAAAATGGTTTTCAGATAGCTACAAAATCCTTGGATGGATCATATTGTAAATATTAGATTATAATGCATTAGATAAAATAAATACAATATGAAACTGCCCAAAGTCCACTAAGGAATCAAACTTCAAACCAAAGATAATCCACAGGAATCTAAAAATATCTAGACAGATCAGAGAAGGCTCTTTGGCTGTCATGGCAAATAAGGTGGACTCAGTAGGAGCTAAAACTTGTTATGGCAGAGAGGGAGTAGGGAAGGTATTTCTGGTAACACACAGCTGTAGTCAGCTCAGGGGGGTGTGATGGACTAGCCAAAACAGGCACGGATTTCAAAGATAATAGGATCTGTATGTATTTGACCAATTAGAGTTTCTTAAATAGGGAGCATGCCAATGGTGAGGTATCAAATGTTACTTCATAACATCTTGGTAAATATACTACATATCTCTTGCTGTGCAGTGCATGCCTTAACTTAGTGGCCTAAAACAACCACTGGGTATCATCTCACGGGCATGGCTTAGCTGGGTCCTTTACCTTAGGACCTCTCAAAGACTACAGTCAAGGTATCAGGTGGTTTTCTCAGGATTCAATAGATGCAAGATCTACTTTCAGGCTCACACAATGGCTGTTAACAGGATTCATTGAGTTCCACTTAAGGGTTATTGAGCTGAGGGTGGTCCATGATTTCTTGCTGGTTGGTGGCTGTGAACTGCTTTTGGTTCTTTACCATACGACTTCTCCATCACTTGAGAAAACACGCAGATAAAAAAAAATGCCTGCAAGAAGAAAAAGTCATAGTAATCTGTATCTTAGTCATGGAAGTGATGCTCCTTCATTACTGCCATATTCTCTTTGTTAGAAGCAAATCACTAGGACCAGCCTGTAAAGGAAACGGGATTATAGAAAGATATCAATTCTAGGACATTCATCAATCTTACCACAGTATTATGGTTTACATATAGTATCCCCTAAAGACTCATGTACTAAGGGCAGGGATGTTCAGATGTCAGGCTTAAAGGATCATGTTGTGGTTTAGATGTAGAATGGTTCCCAAAAGCCTCAGGGGCTTTTGTTCAGAGGCAGAGCATTTGGAAGGTGACTGGATCATAGGGGTGCTATACTCTCAGTGGACTGAGAGTTCAGACTGAATGTGCTGCTAGGAGGTGGGGACTGGTCAGAAGAGGCAGGTCACTGGGGTGTGACCCAGAAGGGTCTGTGTCTCTCTCCATCTCCTCCCTTTGCTCTCTGCTTCCTGGTGGCCATGAATGAGTTGTGTTCTTCCTCCAGACCCTTCCACCATACTCTTCCTGCTTTGGAGACAGCTAACTGTGGACTGAATCCTCTACAAACCATGAGCCAAAGTAAACCTCTCCCCATTTAAGTTGTGGGTGTCAGGTATGTCTCAGTTATGGGAAAGCAACTAAAATGGATTATGAGGGTGCTAATCTCATAAATAGATTAATCCATTGCTAAGTTCTTAGCTGGACTGGCTCTTAGGAGGTGAGGTCCTGCTGGAGGAAGTGGGTCATGGTAGCGTGCCCTTGAAGGGTACAATTTGTCCTTGGGCTTCTGTGTCTCTCTCTGTCTCTCTTTCCTTCACCTCTTCCTGGCCTCTCTGTCTCTCTTTCCTTCACCTCTTCCTGGCCGTCATGAGGTAGCCAGCTTTCTTCTACTGCACCCCTCTGTCATGATGTTCTGCCTTACCTTAGCCCAGAGTAATGGAACCAATTGATCATGGACTGAAACGTCTGAATCCATTCGTCAAAATAAATCTTTCCTCCATTAAGTTGTTCTCAGGCACTTTGTCACAGCAATGGAAAGCTGACTACATACAGCACACACACATACACAGTAATAGTAAGTATATCCTCCGTAATTGTTTTCAGTCATCTGTAGTTGTGCCTTGCCAGATCTTTTTTGTTTGTGTGCCTTTGCATATACTGATTCCTCCTCCTCAATGCTCTTCTCTCTTTAGGACCTGGAAATTCCTATCCCTTCCTCCTGTCCCAGTTGTTTATCACTTTCTTCCTGAATCTCTCCCTAAGTCCAGTAGGTGCTTCTAGTCTTTTCCTCCTCATTGCTACCATTTCCCTTTGCAATACAGTCATTCCAACAATTTGTTGATATTTCATTAAACGTGTATGTCCCCATACGTGCTTTTCTTGGTATAGTACTACTTCCTTGATTGTAAAGATAAAATTTGAATTATTCTTTTATTCATGGGGCTTTGCACAGTGATTAACTCAGAGTAAACACTATAAATGGCACTTTCTTGTGATTAGACTATAGAATGTATTTGGTAATTAAGCTGTATTTTTATTCTTTTATTTATTTAGAAAAAATTAATGAGTACCTCCCATGTGTTATTTACCGTGAGATATTTATAAATGCTCATAAAACCCCAATAAGGCAGTCATTGTTTCTCCTATCTTTAAAATTTGGAAATTGAGGTTTAAAAGAGGTTAATTAACTTTCCTAAGCCTCTTCTTCCTGGCTTTCTTACAGCTAACAGAGTCATTAAGTACAATTCTGGCCAGTGGTGTGAGACTGGACGTCTGCTGATGTAGATTCTGGGAAAACTTTTGTTTTCCTGGTTAAAAATAGACCACTTCACTGGAACATCCTAATTTTTTCTTAATTACATTGTCTTTCCCTTCCTTTTTTTAGGATTTGAAGGGAGTGCTTAGAAGCTCAGCAGGTGTGTTGCAACCATTGGGCTGCAGCATGGGAATTAAAGCCGTGTACACTCAGGAGGGAGGAGCACACTGACACCAGGAGCCAGATGTCTCGATGACATCTGTGAGCAGCAGGGCCAGTCTTGGATTTCCTTTCTGGACATAGCTATATGAGGAAAATTAATCCCGTGTTAGTCCAGGTTGTTTCCATCAACTCCTAACTAATTTGGCTACTAAGTGGTAGGACTGGGATTCCAATATATTTTTCCTTTAACCCAAATCTCCTAGTACTTACACTTTGCCATATTCTTTTTGTCATATCACATCCTTTCTGATTTAATTTTATCCAATATGGACAGAAGGAAAAAGATCAAATGGCATGGGTAAGAGGAAGCCATGCTCTAAGATTAGTTGATAAGCTGTGGCCTGTTTTGCATTTTCTCCACGGGTAGGTGAAGTTCGTAGTGGTGAAATGATCAGAGAAGCCTTCCCAGATGAGGCAAACTGTCTGCCAAATCTTAACTAATGGGTAGAATTTGGATGCTTTAGAGAGAGGATGGCACAGGATGCTGTCTAAAGATGGAAAAACCAGAGACTTTAGCAGCATCAGAGAAGGGAAATTATGAGCATATGTGCTTGGACACCCTCTCCCTCTACCTTTACGATGTATTCAGTGGGAAACATCATTGAACTCCTTTTCTGATTCTCTGGCAAAGAGCTTGAGGAGTCGTTACATCATAATTGGTAAAGAGCAAAATGTAGGAGCAGGCGGGAGAGGGAAGTCAAGTGTCCTTTGGCGATGTTTGCTGGGCCATGGTGGCAGCTCAGCATGGATGTGGTTGGGTCAGGGGGAGTGCTGCACTCATGCTGATTTCTCCACCTAGATGCTGTGCTACTGTTAGGAGGGCCACAGGCAGACCTGGTAATCTGGAGGGTTCCGCAAGTACTGAGCGAGTTCCAGCATGTTGGGCCATTTAGAGGGCTTTTTAAAAATTAAACCACTAGTAAATTAAAGCACTAGTTAGTCTTTAAATTATTCTGGTGTCTGAAGAGATTTGGTGTTCAACAGAGTCTTGCTTGGCTTCACTATTTTCCCTCTAAAAAACAAATTTCTTTTGAGAGTGCACTTAGAGGGACAGGAAATAGTTTTCAGTCTTCTTCATCATCTAAATAAAAAATTCCCCTCCATAGATTAAAAAAAAAATGCCACTTTCTTGCTTTGCCCCAAATACCTACCAAAATCAAGCATATTTAAGAGCTTTCCCTAAAACTTGAAATTTTGTATGTACATGTACTTTTAAATGTGCAGATAATTCTTGAAAAATGTGTAAACTATCCGTCTGTAATTTACAGACCAAATGAGCTTGGCTATAAGTGGTCTCCTGAATGGTGTTTACAACTTATTTTCCTATAGTAAATTTTGTCTTGTTGTAAATGTTGTTTGGCTTCTGTCTAAATTTATTTTACTTGACAATGCCGTGTGTTACCTAAAATTAGCAGAGTGAGAGTATTAGTTTAGACTAGACTGTTGACTACTGGAATTAAAACGACCTGGGAAACTAGAGAGCTAAGCTTGCGTTGAAGAAGAGAACATGTCTGGAAGAAAACTCAGTGTGAAGAAGGGCTGGGTAGATAAGCTTGGTTGTATGATGACATCGTGGGCAGGAGAGAAAGACAATCTTAAGCACATCATGACACCCTCTTTCACATTTGTCCACTCCTCATGAACTCAGGTTGGACTCTTGAACAGGCAGGAAGTTTTAAAATTATTCTCTCTTTTAATTGAAAGAATGGTTTAATCCAAGAGCTGTGTTTCCACTCTAGTATAAAATAAAGTTTTATGTCTTTTAATATGAGCTTCCAAGCCAGTAGTGGCAATCAGCATTCCTGGGAGTCAATGGCAGCAGCCGCCGCAGTGATTGTTAGTGTTGCTGGGACCCTGCACACTATGGAGTTCCTGGGAGTGTTTCAGAGACCTGAGAAAGCCCAGAGGTAGCCAAGAAGGAAGCATGGAGGGCACCTCTTATTAGTAGATAAGTATGTTGAAAACTGTAGTGAACAAAAAAGCGGCACAACCTTGTGAGGGTCATTTGGTTTATGTGACTGTGACCCACTTAGTAGGTAAGGCACAGTGGCTAGAACACTACTTCATCTTTTTCCGTGTGAGTAAGCAGTGACACTCTTGAGAGAGATAAATTATCCAGGCAAAGTATTACTGAAAATAAAATGAGTTGAGTCCTAAACTACCTCCAAACAGTGCCTTGGGTGTTCCACACCTCTCTGGCATCTCCTGACAAGCTACAGAGCAGCTGGCTACTCACTGTCTTTGCTCTGGCCTACATGCTTCCTGCACTCCCTCACCCCCCTATTGCTGACTCTGGCTACTGGTAACCCTCATTGCCACCTACCAGCTGAGTTCTTTCCCTGGGGCTGACTGGAACCTATGGATAAGGGAGGGAAGGGGTCTGGCAAACCCAGTACATTCTTTTTTGTTTGTTTGTTTGCTTTTACAGCTCACCAAAGCAGTCTTTATTTTCAGAGGGCCCATGCTGCATGAAGTAGTGGGGGGAGGCAGTGCACAGGATGGAGCCCTCCTAGACTATATGCAAGAAGCAGCTGTCGGCCTGGCCAGTGAGGGGGAGGGTCGAAAGCAAGGAATCTTCTGGAAGGCCTGCTGCGAAAGTTGGGCAGGCAAAGGGGGGTGCAGATCCTTTCCTCCCTGATCTTAGCCGTGGGCCCTCCCTTGCACACAAAGGCAGCAGCAGTGTCTGAAAAGGCTGGAGTGAGGCTGATATAGGAGTAGGGTGTGGCCTGACCTGGCTGGGAGGATGAACATGACCTTGGGGAATGGCCTTGACCTGACATCAGCCTGGGGCATGAAATTCCAATTGCCCCTCTTTTCACAGGATCAGAAAACTCTCGGAAGAATAGAATCCAGATAAACACGAATGGTGCCACGAGCTCTGCCCTTTTTCTTCCTATGGCTTTCTAGGGAAGGAGCTCTCCCTGCTCTCTTCCATGGAAGACGGTATCTACATATCCAGCCCCAAGGCTATCATGCCTTTTTGTGGTGACCCCTACTGTGCCTTTTAGGCCCAGTGCACATTTTGCTGTTCCCGTCATTATGCTCAAATTTCCTTTTCTTCTTTTCTCTATAATTTTAAATAAAACTTTAGAACTACTTTTTGTCCCTCTCATTCAATTCTTTGCTTGAGGAGGGGAAGAACCCAGGAATATGGGAACCTACCCGATAACAGGGCTGGCGTGGTGCATTGACAGTCTGGCTTCACTCATGCCGGAGAAATGCACCAAATTCTTACGTACTCTATGATTGGTTCTCGAGTCAGCATTCTGTCCCAGGATGAAGAATAGATAAAAATCAATTTGAGCAAGTATTGACTTTATATCAGTTGGATATTCAGTATCCATAAGACAAGGACCTTTGTCCCTTGACACTTGGCTCAGCCACCCTGGACGATACAGAGATCAGTCCCCCTGGACTTAGAAGTGCAAAGAGGAAGACGGACAAAGCTGAGTGGGGAATTCTGTCTTTCCTCCTCCTTTGTTTTTCCTTCTTCTGTCGACACGCAGCTGTCCAGTGCAGAAGATGCTTGCCTTGCACTGCTCATCTGAGTCACCCAGAGCCCTGCGCGGAGGAGAGGCTGCATTGCTGCCTGGCCTCCTGCCTCCCAGGCCTGGGCTGGAATTCTTTGGAGCTGTGTCTCATCTGCACACGAATTCCCCAACACTAACACCTCATGACCTCTGCCTGTGCCAGGGTCCAGTCTGAACACAAACTTCTTCCTCCCGATTTGCTGGAGAGGTCCTGTTATTCAGCTCTTCTTCCTTACCAGCCTTGAAACCAGGTCCTTTCAGGCCTAGGTGCTGCTTGTGATTCTTCAGTGTTTCCTGTGGACCTGAAGAGGTCTCCCCACACCCCCCGGAAGCTCCAGACTCTTCCAGTTGAGGCTGAGGCTTCCATCACACAAGGCCACTGATTGAATGGAGAAGGAGTTTGTGGAGGGAAAGAGGGGCAGTGCTTGACGCTATGTCTCTTTCCTCAAATTCTCTTCACCCTTCCTCCCCAAGGACAGTTTTCCTTTTATAAAAAAACACTTTTCCCTCACATTCATGTTATTTTTCTGTTTGCCTCATGGAATGGTAACTCCTGGGAAACCAGGGAGTGGCTGATTTTCCGGACATCAGAAGCTGTGTGTTCAAATGTGAGTTGTGCCTAATACTGGGTCAGACACGTTTCTCCTTATGCGAAGTAGGAACAATAAATTACCTCTCCATGGTGTGTGAAGATGATGTGTGACAATGTAGGTGAAAGTCCTCTGCTAAGAGTGAAGCACTTTACAGATGTAAAGATTTAATATTGTCATAATTGTAATTCATCATCGTATTATTTGTATGACCCAGCATTGGGCCTTACAGCTCAGTGAGTGCTTCATCCATGTGGCTGAAATGAATAATAGATGCTCAGTAATTAAGTGCAGATTTGATTGCAGTATTGTAGATGTTGACTGGCAGTGATTCTGTCACAGAATGTTAAGTAGTCCATGGTCTTGCAGACAAGTGAGAACTTTACAGCTGGTGAGACATGGGGCCCTCATGCTCTGACTGGACTTTGCAAGCCACCAGTCATAGTAAAATACAAGGTTAGGAAGCTAAAGATAAATTTTGCTCACATTGGCATGTTTCTACTTCTCTAAACCCATTTTCTTTACAGACTTATTCTTTGGAGATGGTGGTTTGGTATGGTAAAAGAGAGCACATTGGAATTCAAATCTCAGTTCTGCCGTGTGCTCGCTGTGAAACTTTGGTCACATTGCCTCTCTTAAACCTCAGTTTCTTCATCTGTAAAATAGAAATAAAGATAGCTTACTTTGGAGACTGCTGGGGGAATGGAGATTATATATGTTAAACTGTGCAATTTCCAGAGGTTTTAATAATGATGATAAAGAGTAATTTTTATTTTCATATAGATTTTACTTTAGTGCATCAGTTGGCTGTGTACTTGTTATTTCTTTTACTTCTATTACCCTCTTTTCATGCCTTTCTGGTTTTAATCGTTCTTTTTTATGATTTTATCTCTTCTTCTAGGTGTGTTTCTCTGTACTCCCGTCTCCAGACTGAGCATGCCTCGTCCTAGAACTTCAGCCCTCTGATGGGAATGGGAAGTCATTGTCAGTTTGCTCAGCGTTTTTTCTCTTGTAAGTATGAAAGCAATGCTTTCAAATTCCTTCCCTTTGAAAACCACTTTACAGAAGTATGATTGATGTGCATAAAGCTGTACATACTTAATGTATCCAACTTGTTGAGTTTGGAGATAAATACACACAAGTGAAATTACTACAATCAACACTACCCAAACATAGATACCTCCATTCTTCTTGCCCTCTTTATTATTTTTCTGTGATAAGAATACTTAATGTGAGTCCTGCTGTCTTAGTGAAATTGTAGGTATACAACAGATCATCACTAGCCACAGGCTCTGTGTTATACAGTAGGTTTCTAGAATGTGCACATCTTTGTAACTGAAAACTTGTGCCCTTTGAGCAGTACCTTCCTGTTTCTCCTCCCCCTTCCCCTGGGGGAAGTCTCTTTCTATGAATTTGACTATCTTACTCTCCTGAGGGGGTGGGGGAGATCACACAGTCTCTGTTCTCTCTATGGCTTATTTCACTTAGCACAATGCTCTTTGGGTTCACCTTTGTTGTCACAAATGGAACAATTTCCTTCTTTTAAAGCCTGAATTACTTTCCTTTGTATGCAGATAGCACAGGTTTTTTTTTGTTTTTGTTTTTGTTTTTAATAAGTTCACAGACTGCAGGATATTTAGATTGCTTCTATATGTTAGCTACTCTGAATAAAGCAGCAATAAGCACGGGAAGGCAGATCTCTTGAAGACCTGATTTTAATCCCTTTGAGTCCATACACAGAAGGAGGACTGTTGGATCACACAGTTCTGTTTTAATAATGGCTGTACCTATTTGCATTTCCACAAAAGTATATAAAGATTGTCTTTGGCCATTTGTGTGAATTCTTTGGAAAAATATAAGTAGGCCCTTTTCCTGTCCTAAATTGAGTTGTGTGTGCATTTTTTGTTTTGTTTTTACTGTTAGTTCCTTATGTATTTTGGATATTAATCCTTTATCAGATACATGATTTGCAAATATTTTCTCCCATTGCATAGCTTATCTTTTCCTTCAGGACTGATTACCTTGTTGTGCCAAAACTTTTTAGGTTGATGTAACTCCATTTGTCTGTTTTTGTTTCTTTTGTTTCTGGCTTTGGTGTCGTATCTAAGGAATCTTTCTTAAAACTGATGTCAGGAACTTTTCCTCTATGTTTCCTGCTTGAAGTTTTATAGTATCAGTATCAGTTTTATAGTATTTAAGTCTTTAACCCATTTTGGGTTGCTTTTTTTGTATGGCCTAAAAGTGTAATTTCATTTTTTTGCATGTGATTATACAGCTGGCCAAATGCCATTTATTGAAGAGACCATCCTTTCTTCATTGTGTATTCTTGGCACTGCTGCCGAAATTCAGCTGGCCATATGTGCATGGGTTTATTTCTGGATTCTTTATTCTGTTCCGTTGGTTTACATCAATCCTATACTTCTTGGTTACTGTAGTGCTAGAATATATTTTGAAATCAGAATGTGTGATACCTCCAGCTTTGTTCTTGGTCAAACTTACTTTGGCTATTCAGTGTCATTTGTGTGGTGCTATCTCAATTTCAGGATATTTTCTTGTTTTTGTGCATAATACCATTGGCATTTGCATAAGGTTTGAATCGAATCTGTAGATTACTTTCAATCACACAGAAATATTAACAATATTGGTTCTGCCATCTAAAGAACATGGAATGTCTTTCTGTTTATTTGTGTCATTCAATTTCTTTCACCAATGTGTCGTAGTTTCAACGTACATGTTTTTTACTTCCTTTATTCCAAAGTATTTTATTCTTTTTGATGCTATTGCCAATGGGATTGTTTTCCTCATTTTCTTTTTAAATAGTTCTCTAAAAGTATATTGAAGTCCTAGAATTTTTTACATGTTGACTTTGGATCTTGTTTCTTTACTGGTTTCATTAATTAGTTCTTGCGTATGTATGTGTAGAGTCTTTAGGATTTTCTAAATATAACATCGTACCATATGTAATTAGAGATGATTTTATTTTTTCTTCTAACTTGGATGCCTTTCTTTTTCTTGACTAATTTCACTGGCTAAGAATACATGTGGTAAGCATGAGCACCCTTTCCTGGTAGTGATCTTAGGGGGAAAGATTTTAATGTTTTACCATCAATTATTATGTTAGCTGTGACTTGTGATATGTGACTCTTATTATGTTGACATACTCAGTGTGAATGAAAAGTATGGTTACTGTTTACAGTAAAAGAAATATTATAGTAAACAGCACATGGCCATTAATCCTTCTCCAGATACTCCCCATCACTTTGACTACACATATCTTATCATTCTTGCACTTTCTGAAGCAGTTCTGGAAGTACTTTTTTGGGTTTTTAGTTATGCTGTTATGGATAACTTGATGTCCTGAGTGGATTCAAAACATTTACCTTTCACGGTAAGAGTTTAAGAGGGAAAGAGCCAGAAGTCATGTAGTGCCAGATCCTGTGAATGAAGTGGATGAGGACGCACTATAATGTTTTTACACACCTGCCTTAGCAGCAGCAGTCATCATGTATTTGATCATACCTTGTAAAGACACTCATGAAAGAGGACTTCCTCAACTGCTTTAGAAAGTGGCAAGAATGAGCTCGACTTAGTGATACATAGCCGTAATCCCAGGACTTGGGAGGCTGAAGGGGAGAATCACTGTGTGGTCGAGGCCAGCCTGGGTTACATAATGAGTTCAAGGCCAGCCTGAACTAGTGTGAGAACCTGTCTCCAAAAAGTGGCAAGAATGATAGGCTAAGTGTGCTTAAAGTGAGGTGGAGTATTTTGAGGAGACAGTAATATATTTTTAAGCATTTGCCATATATTTTAATCATACTTGGTATATTCTTACTATAAATTTCCATTAAATTTCTTCTGCATGTCTCTGCTGAGATGATCATATTCTTTTCATTTTTCACTCTGTTAATGTGGTGTGCCATGTTGATTGAACTTGATATACTGAAAATCCTTGTGTTTCAGGCGTAAATACAGCTTAGTCATGGTATATAACAGTGTTAAAGTACTGTTGAATTCAGTTTGCTGATACAGTTTCTGATGATTTTTGGATCTATGCTAATCAGGGATCTTGACCCATAGTTTTATTTTCTTTTGGTGTCTTTTGCTGACTTTTGTATTAGGATGATACTGACCTTATTCAAAGGATTGAGAAGTGTTCCTTTTCCTGCTTTTTAGACAACTATCAGGTGCAATGGTACTGTTTAAATGTCTGGTAGAAATCATCTGTATAGCCAACTTGTCCTGGGCTTTTTTTTTTTTTTTTTTTTTCCTTTGGTGCTGGGGATCAAACTCAGGGCCTTGTGCTTGTAAGGTGAGCACTCTACCACTTGAGCTAAATCCCCAGCCCTACTGGGGGGTTTTTGATGACTGATAAAATCTCTTTTTTTTAATTGATCTGTTTAAACTTTACTTTGATTCAGTCTTCGTACTTGATTTATATTTGATTAAGTCTTGGTAGGTTGATTGTTTCCAGGCATTTATCTGTTTTTCTCAGATTGTCTAGGGATATTGATTCCGACTCTCCACACAAATTAGGGACTATATTATATCAAAGGTTAAAGAGGAATTCTTATACTATTATTGTGTGTTCTGTAACAAGTTATTAGTAATGAATTCATATTCCCTTTTATATTGCCAGCACTTCACTTGTCTTAGATTCCTTGGGAATGAAAAATGAGTGTCATTTTATTTTGGTAAGCAAAGAGAGTATGTGAAAGAAGGATGTCAGATAGTGGGTGGTGAAGACAAAGTTAAGCCACTGTTCAGTTTTGCTGGAGGCTAAGCTCAAAAGGAGCATTTTAGGTAAGGTAGATGTGACCGTCAAGGTAGCTTTTACCTTGAAGACATTCTATCACAAAGTTTTTTTCATCCATTTCTTATTCATTCCTGAAGTACTCATTGGGATCTTCGACTAAATGTCAGAGAAAGAAAAATGACTAATTGACAGTTTATGTCCTTGACTTTCTCAGAAGTTTGAAAGGAAGACAAACCTAAAACAGAAAGCTTGTAGTGTGTGATTTCATCATTATAAGTTATTATAAATATATTAACAAAAAGCTGTGGGAGCTCAGGGACAAGTAGCTAACACTTAGAATGGTATAAATGGGATCTGGCACTCCAGCTTATCCCATTAGTAACTAATTAATTAAACAACTCCTCACTACGATGCCAGGCTCTCGGCTGGTGATGTGCTGGTGTGAAGACAAATTAGGCACATTTCCTGTCTATGAGGAGCCCCGCAGAAATCATGGGTGGAGGAGGCAGACGTGCTAATAAATAGAGATGGAGTAAGTAATGTTGCCTGGGAAATGAAATCTGGAAGGATAAATTAGGATTTTTCTTTTGGTTTAGTTGAATCATTTAATTTAATACTTATAAAAGATCCTCCAAACCAAATATTCACTATGGGTCAATTTTCCTGTTCTCTGAAATCAAATTCTTTACTAAACTGATATGAAGACACTATGGAAAACAAAATCTCTGTAGGTACAAATTCAGAAGTCTACACTAGATTAGCTGTTATAAATGAGTGAAAAGTCCATGACAATAATGATAAGAAAAAGATCCTTACCAGGAAAAAAAAAAAGAAAAAAGAAGTACAATATTTATAGTTTATATCATGATGTTAGTGCTGGGGAATATTTTTTTTCTATGCATGCATTATAGTGGTTATTATTGCTTTGGGGAGGGGACAGGTCCTGCTATGTAGTTCAGGTTGGCCTTGAACTCACTATGTAACCCAGGCTGGCCTCGAACTTGGGGCAGTCATCCTGGCTCAGCCTCTTGAGTGGTGAGATCACAGGCAGGCACCACCAAGCCCGTCTTATTGTTGCCTTTTTATCTATGATACTCTGGCAGGCCTCATGGTGATGCCTTTTGTATCTAATGCTTTGTATGATTCATTTATGCTATAAGAACAGAAAACTGGGTTTTAACTCTTCAGAGAAAAGTCTAGCATTAGTGAATAATATTTTTGATATTCAAGTTACTGACCAATATTCATTTATTCATTAACTCAAAAATAACATACATATTGAGAATATACTATATTTTTATGACTGTCTTATATACTGGAGGAGTTATAAGAATTGCCTTCATCTACCTGTCTATTCATTTATTCATTCATACATTTACTCATTCTTCACTAGATCTCATATAGGAATCTATTACAAGAGAATTATATTTCTAGAAGCCAGTATCTGGGGGCTGGTTATAGAGAAATGTAAAATATCTAGCGAAGAACGACAAAATTATACACAAGATTTATATAAAATGTAGATAAATTATTTTGCAGTGTCCAATTATATGATTAAAGGAAAAAGCAATGCGTATGGGCTGAGGAAATCAGGAAGAACTTCTTCAGGAGAAATGCACAATGTTTCTAGCAGGTCAAAAATGAGGACATGGGTGCATATGTGGTTAGCATTCCAAATCAACTCTCTGTGATTAAAAATAAGCAAATTTTGAACTGTGGCAATTTTGGGGCTGGAACATGGGTCCTAATTTAAATTGTATTTCTAGTTTTGGGTATTGTGGAAGTCTAGATATTCTGAAAAACAGTTATAGAAACTACTGTCATCTGAAGGTTTGTGTCTCCCCAACATTCGTATGTTGAAACCACCAAGATGATGTTATTAGAAGGTGAGGCTTTTGGAAGATGATTAGCTCATGAAGTCTCTGCTTTCATGAATGTAATAAGTGCCCATATAAAAGAGACATCAGACAGTAAGCACCTTTTCTCACTGTATGAGGTTGCAGTAAGAAGGCACTGTGTGTTATCCAAAATATGGGCTCTCAACAGACAACAACTTTGCCCACACTTGATAGTGAATTTCCTGGCCTCCCGAACTATGAGAGATAAATTTCTGTTGTTTAGAAGCTACTTCTTCTACGGAATTTTGTTATAGTAGCCTGAAAAACCAGATAGTAATAAAACCAATAATATAAAGAATAGAGATAAAGAAGTAGTATTCCCAAGGCTTTGCATGTGTTATAATTAATTCTTTCATGGGAGGTATTTTTGTTCCTGTCTTGCAGAAGAAATAGTGACTTGCCCTAGGTTACATACATAGCAAATGGTGGAGCTAGGATTCACATCCAGCTCTGTTTCTAAACCCTGTAAAAATGCCACAAGAGCAAGGATCTTGCCTTACAAAGTCAGGTTGCAAGTCCAGGACACAGTATCTCTGGCTTGCTTCTCTAAGAGTCTCAGCGTGGGTATCTTGCTTTCCTCTAATGTAAGCAAATCTACAGAGTCATACGCATCAAAATGAGGAACATGTGAACAGATGTGAACTAATATTCTTGCAATAACCCTTCCTCAGTCTGGTAATTACCTTGGTAAGGTGGTGATAGTAACTCTCTGACTGACAAGAGAATCTCCAGGTTGTGACTTCCTCCAAACTGTACACTTGAGCCTAGATCCTATGTCTTCAGTTCTTGCACATTTTGCTCTTTGATCTATCTATGCTACGTCTTGTCTTACTGTATTTTTTAAAAATGCACTAAAGATCCATTATGAACCAGTAAAAGATAAAAGTGGGTATTTATTTGCTTCAAATCAACTCTCACAAATCTCTGTTTGTGATAGAAGATATAATTATTTTATACTTCTTATGAGGCCAGTTAGTGGTATGTTAGAGGTGTAAACACCATAACTGACCCTGAGTAATCCTGGTTGGTTTTCCCTGAATATTTTCCCAGCATACTATTATAAAACAAAATCATTAGAGTGATATATGGAGCTTTGCGACCTAGACCTTTGCACTATCAGTGCTAGAAATGTATCTGCTAGTCTTGATACTAGCTTAAGATGAACCAGGTACATTCAGGCTTGAATGAAGTCATTTTTTGTCCTGACTACTTTATAAGCTCCCCACTTCTGACTCAGATTGCAAGATCTGCCTGGCCTTCATGCCACCCAGCATTGTGTTTTTATCAATAAGTTTCTTCAATAAATTGTACTGTCTGCATTTATGGACCTGCTGGCCTCTTTCTTTGCTCTCACAGCACTTTGGGACTGGTTTGTACATGCTGGGACCAGATGTTCCAGATCATTCTCTCCCTCTGAGGCCCCTCACCATGTTAGGATACAGGAAGAAGTCTTTTGAATATTCTTGCACCTTTCACCCTCCAGGACCAAGAGACAAATAATATATATTTTTTAAAGTAAATTTCTGAGTCTCAGGAATTTGTTATGAAAACAGAAAGTGGACTAAGACAGGTATGGACAGAGACTGGAAGTTGGGGAATCAATTAATTTTGTCACAAGCCTCACAGAAAACTGTACATCTACCTGAATGATGGAGTGTTCAGATCACAAGAGGTCATGCACTCATGAAATGTGACCTTTCTGAGGAGTTTAAATCAAGGGAAGAACATGAGCTACTTTTGCAGTTTCAAGAGTTATTTCTGGCAAGGAGTGAGGTAAAACTAGGTCTTAACAGCTGACAGTAGAATTTGCTGGGATATAGTTCCTACCACAGCTGCACCACCCTTCCCTCCTGCCCTCCCCCTTCTTCAAAGCCCACACTTCATTGAGCACACACTAGTAAGAAGTCACTGTCATCCCATCTGTTGGCCAAGGAAAGAGAAAATCATTCTAGTCTTAAATCTTCATCACTGTTTTGACGGCTGTTATACAGAGAGCTGACATCTCTGTTGAATTATCTGCTTTGACACTTCGCTCACTGGTTTTTGAGACATTTTAATTATCTCAAGGATTCCATTAGAAAGCATGAACAGAATCATAAGCTGTTCCGAATCCAGGATGCTTGTGTCGATGGTGTTACTCTTGACAATGTGAGTGACCTTATGTGTTCATTTAGGTGCTGAACATCACCTCTGCCTGTATTGTTTAACATCTCAGTTTTCTCAGGTTTTGTGCCCATCCTTCTTCCTGATTAACTGAGTAATTTAGTAATCTGCAAATCAGTTCTCTTGCTTTTGGCATCTCATTCTGATCATCAACCAATAGATTGATCAGCTACCTTACTCTTTTCAAGGTTAGCAAGAGCACATTTATTTCCATCTCTCAGCCTCACTTAAATCCAGCATGGGACTTTTTTTCTTGCATAAGTTTCCAAACGCAGAAGTAGTGAGACTTAGTATGAATTAATCCAGAAAAAGATAGGATAAGCTATCTCAGAAGGGCGGGATTTTAGGCATGGGGCACTCGAGTTTGGAATACAGTCTTTCAAGAGCATAAACAAAGCAATAGGAATCAGAGATGACAATAAATAACAATATGAAACAATAAGTCAGTAATTGCCACATATTGACTAAATAATATGTGGAGAGGTGTTTTGATGGACATTTTGATAGATTAGCTTATTTGGCTTGCTGTGAAGATAATATTCTTAATGCCTATCTTTTACATCAGAAGACCGAGGTCTAGAGAGTGCAGTATGCCTAAGGTTAATAACTCACAGAGCTAGGATCTGAACCTAGAGCTTTAGTAGCAAAGTTTTATAACATGAGCACGAAAGAAATGCTGACTGAAGGTTCTAAAAAGAGAAGCCTTCCCTTGAATAAATAGGTTAGTCCCCGAATGACGTAAAGTCTCAGACATTGAACTTAAGAGAAAGGCCATCCATGTCACACAAATGGAATTTATTTGACTCTGAGCAATGTCACCGAGGAAACTCATGGCATCCTTATTGTTTTTATATGTCGACAATCTCAGAATATATAGGACGCACCATTCTTAGCCTCCTGTTACTCTGCTCAGTGTTTCAAGGAACCGGAATCAATTAGGTTGGGTCTACTGGGAGGTGCCAGTCGTCCCTTCGTGGCAGTAAAGTACATTTCTCCACAGCTTTAGAGGTTATATGGTCCCATCTAGTCATGAGGATTGCTGACGAAGTATGATTTTTGTTGTGATAGTTCAAGGTATGGTTTTCTGATTGCATTTTTATTGTATTTTCTAAGCTTCTTTATTAGAGTAGGCACATTAACCTCCCTGGTCTTATGTACTGCTGTTTAAGACATTTAGGAGGAAGAATAGATGGCAGAAATGAATTATTGTATAGTATCTGTTGTGTTATAGGCACAATGTTAGATTCTTCACATACATTCTTTTAATCATCACAGAACAATCTTATAGGTAGATATTGTTCTGATTTTTCAGGTAAGTAGAGAGAATCATAGAGATTACTTGGAGGTCACACAGTTTTTAAGGGACAGAAGAAAAGATCTGACTCCAGGTCTATCTGACACTGAAAGTAGTATGTCATACTTGTTGATATCTACCTTATTTCTTTCAGTATTGTGTTTCTTCTTCTCTCTCCTCCCCTCTCCTTCCTTCTCTCTTTCTTTGCTTTCCTTTCTTTCTTCCTTTTCTTTTTCTGTTTTTGTTTTCTATAAAATAAGAAGAGAAAAAAAGACAGCATTTTGACAGAAGCCTTTTGGATTTTTTCATTTCCCTGTGTTTACAGGCATACTTTTCAAATGAACATGAATTTAGAAAACAACGTGCACAAAATATCAGTTGATACCATCACTGTTTGCCATAGATTTTCCAAGGAAAATTACTTGGGTAAGCTTTTGTCCCTTTGCTTTGGACCAGGTTTTATAGGTGCCATTTGAAGGGATTTTGCTGAGTCCTCAAAATGTCCTAGTCTTAGGCACAGGGCTGGGGAGCTGAACTTTAGACACATATTGCTTGTTAGTGATCTGTGATGGAAGAGGTGGAGGGGACACTCATAAATCACTTTGAAAAAACGAGTCACACTCAGATGAAGTCATTTATTTTATCTCCAAAACAGGATCATTAGTAACAAGTGCCCAATAAATGATTACGAATATTAAATTCATTAATATTTGTAAAGTGCTTGGAGTTGTGCCCAGTACATTAAAATACCATAGTGTGTTTGAAATAAATGTAATAAATGTCTCAAGTCATGGAATTAAAAAAGGGTATGCATTTCTGAATACACACATGTGCATTCCAATTCTGGTTCAATTGTATGGTTGATGGCGGGTTGTCTAATTCCTAGAATACACTTTGCTCAATTTCAAAAATATGAGGGGTGATTTTGGCTTTGTAGTGTTATTATGGGATTGAATAAGATAACACAGGCAAAGTGTATGGCTCCCGACAGGCCCAACATGTGAGAGCTATCATTAGATACAGTATCCAAAGCAGTGAGCAGAGTTCTTGGCAAACTCACTGCTCTTTATAAATCTTGGAACATTTACATGATTGCAAAGGACAGAGATTTTTGTATCTATATCATGACAGTTTCCTATAGGTTTGGAGGTGGAATGTTTAATATATCTCAAGCCCACTCAAGAAAACCTGTACAAACTGGAGAAAGAACTCGTTCCAGACACTTGGCTTCCTGCTGTCACCATCACTTAGCACACTGTCATAATCTGAACTTTGTTAGCATTCTCCCCAAGTCAGAAGAGTGGGTAGGCTGAGTTCCGAGTCTGAATGTGGAAGGAGACATGCTAAGCACGGTATTTCATTGTCTCCTCCTGTTTTCATTCTGTGCCTTGTCCCCCGAGGCCAGGGGACTCTCAGCTCTCAATTCTACCTTGAATGCAACCACAGGTACCTCGATGACCTTGGGCTAGGACACCTCCAATTTTCTTCAGCAGTCAGTGGCCTCTGCTTGCTTGGTTTACCTTTTCTTAAAACTCTTTATTTTTAGAACAGTTGTAGATGTAGGGAAAAATTGTGATGAGAGCATGGAAGTTGCCCACATACTCTCTATCCAGTTTCAGTTGTCAACATCCTACATTAGCATATGCATCAGTCACAACTGACAAACCAATTCTGATACATTTTTATTAACTAAAGTTCATACTTATTTGTATTTTCTTAGTTTTTACTCTATATCCTTTTTTCCAGGATCCCTTTCAGGATGCAATGTTACGCTTAGTTGTCATCCTGTCTTAGGCTTCTCTTGGCGTAATCAGTTGTCAGAATTTCCTTGTTTTTAACGACTTTGACAGTTTTGCTAAGTACTGGCCAGGGAGTGCGCTGCTCACCTGGGGTTTCCCTGTGCTTTCCTCATGATGGGACCGAAGTTGGGGTCTGTGGGGAAGACCACACAGGTCAAGTGCCACTCTCGTTGCAGTGTATCAGCAGTGTGTGCTGTAAATGTCACTTAGCACTCTCAATGTTCACCTGGATTCTGTGGCTGAGATGTGGCTTGTCAAGTTTCTCCTCCACAGAGTGGCTCATTTTCCCTCTACCTGAAAGTAAATCTTCTGGAAGGAAGTCACATCATGCCACTCATACGTGGACAGTCAAGTGTGCTCCACCTGCTTGAAGGGGAATATTCACATAAAATATTTGGAATTCTGCGTTACAGATTTGCCTCTATTTATTTATCTATCATTAGTATGAGCTGCTTATGGATATTTATTTTATACTTAAGTATAATTCAGTGCTAGTGTACTTTTTTGCTTAAGTTAGTCCAACAGTGGCCATTAGAAACTCATTTCATTTAGCATCTGTGTGGCGTTGACACTGTTGCTACAGTGTTGCTGTCACTGCCTGTTATTTTTTCCTCAGCTAACAAGGCTGAAGAAATATTTGTGTTTAGTAAGAATATATATGCACATGTCTTGAAATGCTTTCAAATATAAAATCTTTATCTATATTTAGCTAAACATGAGTTCCTCCTGATGTCTCCAACTCTAACCCGTCATTACCACAGAGTATCTAGACTTTCCCCGTTGCTTGTCTATAAACTTCCTTTTCAATAGTGAGCAGTGTGGCTCCCACAGTCTGCCATCCATTTCGTCAACTCTTCAGTTCCAGCTTACATGATAATGGTATCAGAATTGTTAAAATATACTATCTCCCTTGGGAAAAAAAAAACTCTTATCGACTAGAATAAGATGCTTATGTATAGTTTCTTGTACTTTGCAGTTGTAGCTTTACATTTAACTATTTCTTTTTGTGTGTATTTTTGTAAATTATATTTTAAAAATTGTTTTTTAAAAGTTTACAATTATTTATTGCTGGTGTATGGGAAAGAAACTGACCTTTGTATACTAACCTTAGTATACTGTGACCCTGCTATAATGATTTATTAATTTGAGGAGCATTTTTTTAATCAAATATGTTCTACATAGACAACCATGTCATCTGTGAATAAAGACAATTTTATTTCTTCCTTCCAATCTGAATATCATTTCTTTCTTTCTTTCTTTTTGTTCTATAGCACCTAGTATTATATTTAATAGAAGTGATGAGGGAAGGCAATCTTTGCCTTGTTTCAGGGAGAAAGAACCTGGCTTTTCAACACAAATTATGATATTAGCTGTAATTTTGTTTTGTTTTGTTTTTTAAAGTCAACTTGCAGAAGTTTCCTTACATTTCTAGTTTGCCGAGGTGTTTCTCATAGAGGAGTATTAGAATTTGCCAAAAGTTTTCATTATCAATTGATATAATTACATGGTCTTTCTTCTTTCACATGTTGATGTAACAGACTACATTGCTATTTGGATGCTAAATCAGCCTTGCCTACCCTGGAATAAATCCCATTTGGTGTGGTGTACATTCCTTTTACACATCCTTTTGAGGATTCTATTAACCATCTCTGTTTTTCAGTTTTGTTTTTCATTGCTCATCAGTGGGAACTCTGATTTCACCAATGAACCGTAGTGTCTATCATATATGCCACTTTGTTAAAACCCTACCATCCCTTTAGATCTACTTTAACTTGTGCTATCTCTTCTACCCAGCACTTCCTAATTTACTTCTCAATATTTTCTTCTTCAGAGCCTTTAAAGATTTGTTTCCTGACACTGGGCTTGAATTTGCTCTGCTTTATAGATTTTCTGTAAATAATACCTCTTGGCTTGTTTGTTTAATATCTCAGTTTATTACAGATAAGATTTAAGACACTTTCCTTGAATAAACTGAACTCAGAGAGATAAAACAAAATTAAAGATAAACTTAAGTGGATGAGGATAGTGTACCAAGGAAGAAATTAGAGGAGGAAAGATAAGATGAGACTGGAGGGGAGGTGATTGCAGAATGCAGTGATACTGTTGTCGGATGGGAAGGGGGATTCAGAAAATATATCTCCAGGTTCTTTATTCGCACAGGCAATGAATTGCAGGAGTGAATTTTAGGGCATTGGGAAAGTTTATTTAAGTAACAAAAGGGAGACTGGTTTGGCCAGGTGGGTAAAATAACTAGCCAATGCTGCAGTTAGGAATCTGAAAAGGCCTAGGAGACTAGGGAGCAGGGGGCAAGCATGCAAGGCAGAAGGGGGAGAGCGTGGGGAGAGAGGGGGCGATCGAGGGGACGAGAGAGGCAAGAGAGTGAACTTGTGGTGCCCTGTGAGAAAAGGGGCGATTGGAATTTTGCGCCCCAGGCTGACGTCAGGTCAAAGCCACTCTCCAAGGTCATGTTCATCTCCCAGCCAGGTCAGGCTACGCCCTATTCCTATATCAATACCACTGTGTACTTTTTCATTTCTTGAGTTTCTGGTATAACACAATTTTCAATGTATCTTGACGTACCTTATTCTCTTGATTAAAAATACTAACCATATTTTATTTATTTAATTTTGTCGGCCAGGGTAGAAGTCTTAGCTTCACAGAGTGTGTGAGGTAATAAATGAATAATAAAGCACCAAAGAGGATTCCCAATGTGTGAACATCCAACATCCTTTTACATGCAGTCCCTTTCTCAAAAAGATTAGAAAGGCTTTGTGGGAAAAGGGGAATGTTACGGAGTCTCTATGGGGAAAAGGGAAGATTCTGTTTCCCTAAATTCGCTTACTGAATATTGGGCACCTATAATGACCAAACACATACATGTTGATTTGAATTCTCTCATTTTACAGTGAAGTCTATAAACAGTGTGACAAAGTAGGTTAATGAGAATTTAATGGAGCAGAACAGGAAGACTCAGACTTGTGTTTTGCTTCTTGTAGCTTTGAAGAAGTGGTTCATCCTTGGGGATGGGTGATGACATGCTCTCGATATTACTTAGACCTAAAATATTACGTACATCCTACTTACATCTTTTTGTTAGCCTTCTTTATAATGTGGGGGAAATACATGCAGGTTAAAAGGAAGAACTACTCTGCTTGGTGAATCAGGAGGGGACGAGGGGAGCTTCCTGAGATTGTGAAGAACGGTTAGTGACAACTATCATTGAAAACACAGAGAGAGTGGGAGTCTCAAGCGAATAGAAATCTGAACTCTCAGCCTGCAGGTGGTAGACTGTCATGTGAAGGATCAGTGATTTGTGCACAGAACAAAAACCAGTGCGACTCGTCAGACTGAGTGATGGTGATGACTGCAAATGGTCTGAAGTAAAGGACTCTTTCTAGTCTTTGAGTAATCCTGAGAGTTTCTAGCATGATCCAGAGGTGATCAATTAGCACCTCATATAACAACCCAGAAAATATGTTAAAAATCAGAATAATGGGATCCATTATAGATCTACTGAATCAGAATAGTGGTGCTAGACTAGAACAAGTATATCTGCATTTCTTCCTTTCCTGTCAGTGCCACACTGATCTGCTAGTTGAGAACTTCTGGTCATGTGATAAACATGAACTTCAGGTTCAGACAAGCCAGAATTTAACCTGAAACTTGGGGAGCCCACCCTAGTGGGCTAGAGGCAGCAGCGCTCGTCAAGGTCCGCAAGTATTTAGATACAGGGCATATAGAAAAACCCAACCACAGGAAGACCACTTAAAGGATGAAATCCAGTGATGGAGTGTTGAGAATGAGAAGCAAGGCTGCTTTTTATTCCTGGAACTGCTCACAACCCAGGCTGGGTGAACACAGCATCTTGGGGAAAGTTTAAATTTCCCTGAGGAAAGAAGCCAGATGCAGACGCTAATGGGCAGCCCGTTGGTTCCCAGCCTAGCAGCCATTGCCCTGTACCTGGCCTAAGTCTCCTCCTACAGGGAGATGGGGACCAACAAGCAAAGTCTTTGCAAGAGAGGCCTCTTCAGATCAAGGCGTTGAGGAATGTGCAAACCAGAGATTATTCAGAGGCCAGTGAGTGAGGTAAGACTGGTGAGCTCTAGGAACAGAGAGGGGCAAAAGTCACAGTCCTAGTCAGGGGCCCAGAACCAGGCATTGAAGGATCGGTGAGACAGAATCACAGGGACTCAGAGTGGCTCTGACTGGTGGGACCCAAGGCCGGAGCAAAACACTGGAGCAGTCAGAGCAGGCAGATGTAGTGGAGCTCTGTACCCCTTTGGGGACCCTCTTACCACTCCCAAACATGATGGAATTCCAGAAATGTTAAAAGTACTAACAAAATGCAGATTTACTGACTGAGGTTTACTGACATTTTTAATAGTTGGTGTCTAGCACTGATCTAGTTGTTTGGAATATATTATTTCATTTAAATTTCCTAAAAGCTCTATGAGGTAGGTGACTTTAGTAGCATTTTGTAGATGATGAAACTAAGCTCACAGGGATATTTATAATGCTAGAGTCCCATAGAGCTGGTAGGGTTTATAATCCGTACTATTCGAAATGCATAGAGCTAGATGGGACAATCAAGATTGTCTGCAGAGGCTTGGAAAAGGGTTTTAGCTCCTGCTGTAATTGCATGTTTTTGAGAAGGTTTTTTGAGACTGGATTGAGTGATAAGAAGTATCTTGGTCACAAGCAATTCTTGTTTTGGCCTCTGAAGAAATGGTATTGGTGTGAAAGCCAGGTATTTGCTACCTCAACTTACTCTTCTCACTTTACAGAATGTATAGCTACATCCTAAAAAGTTAATATAGTTACAATTCATAGAGTTAACTATTGCCAAAATCTGTTATTAATTTTAAAAGTATTGATCCTTTGGGCAAGGTAAATTTTACTGTGAAAAAAGTCACCAAACAAATAAAAAGCAAAATAAAACAAGAATACATTAGTTGGAGTTTCAGGGATTAATAGTAAAAGTGTTAGGCCTGAGGAGTCTTCTTATGATCTGTACAATCCTAACACAGAAGCCACTTCAAACTTGAGCATGCATCAGTCTCTTCTGGAAGGCTTTTAAAACATAGATTGGTGAGCCACCTCTCCCTCTCCTCTGAAGTTCTAATTGAGTAGGTCTGAGATGGGGCCTGAGAATTTGCAAGTTCCCAGAGGAGGCTGATGCTCTGGTCTAGGACCACAAATGGTTGCCACCCATTGAGGGCCGCCTATTGGTAACTTTTCCTTGACCATTTATTTGATTCCTCTTAAAATGAAATGAATTATTCAAATATGCATTTAAAAAATAAACCTGGGAGACTCAGTCTGCCACCTGCATGGGACTTGTTAATAAGAAATTCTAACTGTGCTAAGATTTATTTAACTAGTGCTTTCTTTGGCAGCACGTATACTAAACTTGGAGCTATGACATTAGCACGCCCCTGTGCAAGGATGACATGCACATGCCTGAAGCTTTCCCTGCTTTTGAGAAACCTTGTACATTGATGGTGGGAACGTAAAGTGGTATATTGCTATACGGTATGGAAGTTCCTCAGAAAATTAAGAATAGAATTATCAAATGACCCAGCACTTCTGCTTTTGATATCTGTTACAAAATAATTCAAAGCAGGATCATGAATAGATGTTTGCATACTCAAATTCATTGCAGTGTTACTTACAATAGTTGAGAGGTGGCAATCTTGTCCATTGGCAGACAAGATGGATAAAGAAATGTGGTATATACGTACAGTAGACAATAATTCCACTTTAAAAAAGAAGAAAATTCCATCATAGGCTACAACATGGATGAACTTTGAGGACATTATGTTGAGTAAAATAAGTCAGTTATAAAAAGACAAATAATGTGCGATTCCATTCATGTGAAGTATCAAAAATAGTCATGCTATTTTCAGAGACAAAGAGCAGAGTGATGGTTTCCAGGGGCTGGGGGGAAGGGAAAAATGGGAGCTGGAGTTCCATGGCTATGGAATTTCAGTTTAGTGAGATAAAAAATGTTCCAGAGATGTGTTGTAAAACAATGTGAATATACTTAAAGCTATTGAACTGTATACTTGAAACAGCAAAGGTGGTAGATTTTTATGTTACCAGTGTTTTATTGCAATTGAAGAAACATTGTTTATTTTGAAGCTGGCACTTCCCTGGAAGGTGCAGTGATGCTTGGTGGTAGAGGTGTGGGGAGGTGAAACGTGCCTGTCTCTGTGGCCAGCCTGGTGAGAGCTGGGGACTTCCCTGGCTCTCCTGTTAGCAAGTCCCACCTTTTCCGCAGCTCTCGACTCTCCTGGATGATTGAAGGAGTAGGTGGTGAGTCGAAGCCAGATTCTCATCAGGTCCATGATGTGACCTAGTTAGTAAGGATTTTTTTAAAGCTCCCCAGATGGTAACCAGAGCTGTAAAGTGTGTTGAATCCCTGACTTGCAACTTGGGGGAAATTATAGGTTTCTCCCCCGGCACCTGCTTAAACCAGAAGTGGTCCAGATCCCTCTATTCTTCTCCTCACACCTAGGTGAGGCCGTGCACCACCCTCTCCTCCTCTTTGAGAAATGTGGCGCTAGATGATTCCTAACATCGCTCCTCAGATAAGATGTCACAAAGCTCAGTTTTAGGAGCTCAGGTTCATAATCACCTATATGAGATCTAGATCCCCACTGATACTAGGGATACAGTCTTAGTTAAGGTCACCTCTGGACATAGCCCATCTACCTGTTCTAGCCTGTGGTGAACATGGCATTTGAACTTAAAATCAACCACTGAGCTATAACAAGGTTCTACTGTTGTTTGTACATCAAGTTTGACAAGCTCTGAATACCTTATAAGATGACCTAAAGGACAGGGGATAAAATTTGACTGTAGGTTAGAATTTGTGAGGTGGGATTAGACCCTGCTAAGGTGATTTTTTTTTTTTTTGATTTATCAGAGATCAGTGATGTCAGAGTGGATGTAGACAATCCTGAGAGTTAATTGCTGTGGTGTTGGGGTGTGTTCAGTATAAAAGAGTAATAGTGGAAACCACTTCTCCTTATTTCAGTCACTGAAAGCAAGTTCAGAAACTTATGAGATCAGAAACTTAGCAGCAGAGAGGATGTGGGATTTGCCAACTTAATGCTGTTTAATATTCATTCAACTTAATATAACTCAGATACTCTCAGACAGAATGCCAGAGGAGGATAAATCTATATTCATGTGATTTATATATATATGAATTTATATAATGAGGAATTTGTTCATAATTATATATTCAGGTTATGTAATACATATTATCATATAGTCTAGATTTTTGAATATTGCTGGAAAAACTGAAGAGAATGAATGGGTATACCAAATCAACAGTTCTTATGACATTAATTACCTGAGAAAAGTCCAATGGAATGTACTTAAACAGGTGTTACTCATAAAAATACAAATCCTCAGTACAATGTAAAGAAGGCTAAAGTGGTGCTATGTGTTCTGCATGGTGGGCATCAGAACTGCTGCCCCAAATTTGGCTGGGTTTCGCTCTCAGGAAGTTGAGCACATCTTTTGTGTGCGATAGAACTATCATTGTCCCTTCCACATCTGGCAGGAGCATGTGATATTGACAAGAAAGAAAGAAGTGTCCAATTTCCATTGAGCAACCCAATTTCTTCTGCAGTTATTTTTCTTAATATTTAGATGATTAAACATGATTAAAATGTATAAAAATTAAATTAGAGTTCCTAGCATTGGCTTTAGGAGACACTGACACTAGCTAGACATATAGGAGAAACAGAAGAGGTAAAGACTACAGGGTGAGAGAATCTGGATCCAAGGTCCTAGTTATGCTTTGAAATATTCCACAGACCTCACATTTTATTAGATATAAAATAAGGGATAAACCTATACTTAACATACCAGGATTATCAATAAATTCAATGGAGATTTTTGAGAATATACACATTTTCAAGACCTAACCCATGATTTATATATTAAGTCCTAAAAATGAACATATACAAAAAGTATGCAAGAGAAATTGGTGTTTCCAGTCAAGATGGAATAACAGAATAACTGTCCTGCAGAAACAGCTAAAAATTGAACGAAACATATAACAATGATTTGAAGACAGGACATTAAACAATAAAAGACAATGATTCTGGAGAGATAGGAAACAAATGAAATAATCCCTACAGTTATCCCCCAGCTTACTGCCTTGAGAGAATGTCCAGGTTGTGTTTCTGGTAGGTAGGACCCAGGCTGAGCCTGGTGGTCTCCCTGCACTGTGGGAATGAATTTGGGAGTCTGAGGAGGCCAAAGTGGAGGTTACGTGGTAAAGTGCTGGAGAAGAGAGAATAGTACATAGAGAGACTCCTGAAAAACTGCAGGGGATTCCTCCTCTAGCAGTACTCAGATTCCTCTGAGTACTGCTCAGTGCCTGCATGTGTGAAAAATGTATGATCAACTCTTGATAAAATCTGGTGGCGAACTAGGGAAAAAAGATAACTCACTCAACCTGATAAATAGTATATATTAAAAAATTATAGCCAACATTATACTTAATATTGAAAGACAGAATTATTTCCTGTGGAAATCAGGACCGGGACAGAAATACCTGCTATTATCACTTCTGTTCAACATTGTACTGGAGGTTCTAGCTAGGGAAATTAGGCAAGGAAAAAAAAAACTGCCTGCAGATTTGAAAGGATCAAATAAACCTGATTTTCTAATGGAATTTATAAGAAAGCTATTAGAACTAATAATTGAGTTTAGCAAAGTTGCAGAATATAAGACTAATATATAAAATTCAATTGTATTTATATTGACAGTGAATATTTGGAAATTGAAATACATATAATTTATAATAGCATAGAATATGTGATACTTAGGCATAGATCTAATAAACAATAAGAAATCTGTTCATTGTAAACTACGAAATAATGTTGAGATAAATTATAGAAAAGGTAAATAAACAGAGGGAGACAGCTTGTCTATGAGTTAGAATATTTAATATTGTTAAAATGTCAGTTATTTCCAAATTGATTCATCAGAATCCCAATCAAAATTTTATCAAGAATTTCAGCAAGAGTTTTTTCTTTTGGCAGAAATTGGCAAAGAATTTACTTGTCAATCTTATGGAAATGGCAAGAATGTAGAATAATGAAAGCAATGTTGAAAATAAAGACTAAAAGACTTCTGGGAAGATGGTGGAGTGGTAAGAAGCAGAGAAAAAGTCTCTCCGAGATTTGTTGTCCAGACACTGGAATATAGCAATTTAGGGAAGAGAAGAAGGAGGAAAGTGTGTTCCCAGGACCCAGCAGGGATCTGAAGTGAGAGTTGAAGCCCACGGGGAGAGCAAAAGGAGTGACCTCAGTGCAGAAGGAGGTGACGGATGGTGCTCTCTCCCAGAGCCCCAGCTTGTGGTCCCAGCTTATGGTCTCAGCCCTCAGTGCGGGGGACATAGCATGAACCTGCAGAAGCAGTGTGACTACAGTGACCCCAGAGTCCTCCAGGGAAAGATACACAAGTGGAGCACAGCAGTGGACACAGCAAACTGCAGTGGCTGGTGAGTTAGCTGAGTTAGCTGGTTTCAGACATCCCCAAGGAGAGAGCAAACAGCCAGTTGCCATTTTGGAAAGCAGCCAAGCTCAGAACTCAGAAAAGCTGCCATGGCTTTTGGTGCTGGGGAAAAGCAGGGCAAGTTGGAGCAGAGTTCAAACTCAAGTCCACAAGAGGGCAAAGAGCCAAGTTCAAACTGGCAGGGAACTGAGTTCAAGCTGGTGGGAGATGCACAGTGTGTCTCCAGCTGAACAAATTAGGTTCCAACCCCACAGGCTGAACTTCAGTGGAATTGGTGAAGCCTTGCTATTGAACCCAGCTGGGAACCCACATTACCCTGCCATAAATCTACTGCTGGGATTAATCAACAAGGACCTGGGCCTGCCTACTGTCTACCAGTGACAGCAGAGACATGCCTGGAAGTGGACATTTCTTTTTCTTTTCTTTTTCTTTTTCCCTTGTTGTTGTTGCTTTTTTTTCCCTTCTTTTTTGCTTTTCTTTCTTTTTTTTTTTTGTATTTTCTTCCCTCTCCTCTTTTTTTTCTTGTTTTATTCTTGTTTTTATATGAAAGTGAAATTCTAGTTTTTTGTTATTATTTTGTTCTGTCCTTGTTTTTTTTCTTCCTTCTCTCCTTCCCTCCTCTTTTCTTTATTAGTTCCCCAAAGTTTTCCCCTTTTGTCCAACTTTGGTTCTCATCTCTTTTGCTTCCTCTATTTCTCTATTTTTTCCCCATAATCTCTTTTGACTTTTCCCCATATTGAGAGCATATTTACTGTATATAAGTTTCTGGTTTCTTGTGGATATTGTTATACAACCACACATCTAATTCATATGGTTAAAGGTGGCAGATTGATAGTTACCACAGTTTGTCATTTTCTAGACTGTGTTTGATGCTATTGTTCTTGCTGATTGTAGTACTTTAGCCAAGGTGATAGAATTGTTCTAATCAGTTCTTCCTTGTATGCCAAGGCGGAGATTGGCAGAGGGTCATGAGCAACACTATAGGCCAGGGTCAAAGAACCAGGGACTGGCCAAATAGACAGTGTCTTCTCAGGCCCAATGAACTGAAGAGGTCGGGTCTTGCAACGTATTCAAAACCCAAAAACCAGCTACACCTGGAAGACATCTCTGAGGAAGTAGTCATTTCCAAAGGGTTCTCAATACTAACAAAAAGCTACCTGCCATAGGCAACTCATAAACATCAACTCAGGAATTAAACTAAAAAATAAAAATAGAAAATGAGAAGATACACATACAAGATGCAACCCCAGACCTCCAGCTTGCCAAAAGCAAACCCAGGGGGTAAGGAAGTGGAACAATCTGAAAGCCTCCCACTTGGACTCCCAAGCAGTAACAGTGGAAGTCAAAGCAGATGAATGAAGCTCTAGAAAACATCAAAACAGAAATCAGTTCCAGAATGAATGACGTGTCACAGCAGACTTCTCAACACAAACCCTTAAGTCAAGGAGAGCTTGGAGTGAAATATGTCAGGCCCTAAAAGAAAACAACCTTCAGCACAGATTGATGTACCCTGAAAAACAATCTTTCAAAATTGATGGAGATACTCCCATGACAAAGAACACCTGAAGAGATTCATGACCATCAAACTAGCACTCCAAAATATTCTACTCCAAAGGACATTCTAGAAAGAGTAAATGAGAACTACAACTCCAGGAATTGCAACATAATGAATCCTTTAGGCAAGGCAAGCAATTAAACAGAAGGGAAAAATAGGGAACCAACAACAGATAAATAACACGACAAGAATAAGTCAACATATATCAGTTATAAGCATCAATGTAAATGGTCTCAACTCACCAATCAAATGAAGCAGACTGGCAGAATAGATCAAGAAGCAAGAACCAACAATATGCTGCACACAAGAAACACATTTAAATAAGAAATTCATAGACTGAAAGTCAAAGGATGGAAAACAATACTTCATGCAACAGAAACCCAGAAAAAAGAAAGGGTTGCTATTACTATTTGCAGACAGAGTGGATTTCAAGCCAAGACTGATTGAGAGACAAAGGTCACTACATCCTTGTAAAGGGAACAATCCAAGAAGAGATGACAATCATAAATATATATGCACCAAATACCAGCATGCCTAACTATATACAACAAATATTAACAGACATGAAAAACCAAATAAACACTAATACAATTGTAATTGGGGACTTCAATACCCCACTGTCACAAATAGATCGACTAGACAAAAAGTCAACAGGGAAATATCAGAACTAAACCAAACTTTTGAACAAATGGATTTAGTAAATGTATACAGAGTATTCTACCCCACAACATCAGAATACACATTCTTCTCAGCTGCACATGGAACTTTCTCTGAAATAGACCATATACTACCTCACAGAACATGCTTAAGTAAATGCAAAGGAATCGAAATTATCCCATGCATACTATCATACCATAGTGCATTGAAACTGGAAATAAATGGCAAAAGGAACCACAAAACTTCATAAACACGTGGAAATTAAATAGGACCCTCCTGAACAATCAATGAGTCACAGATGAAATTAAAGAAGAAAATAGATGGCTTCTACAACTGAAAAATAATGCCAGTACAACCTACCAAAATTTATGGGACACAAAGAAAGTAGTCTTATGAGGGGAATTCATAGCATTGAACTCCCATATCAGAAAAAGAATGAGCTTAAATAAACAACCTAATGTTGAACCTCAAGCTTCTAGAAAAAGAAGAGTAAGTCAAGCCCAAAGCTCATATGAGGAAGGAGAACATTAAAAAGATCAGAGCTGAAATTAATGCAATTGAAACTAAGAAAACAATACAAAGAATCAATGAATTGAAGAGTTGGTTCTTGGAAAAATTAAATAAAATTGACAAGCCATTAGCCAACCTTATCAAAAAAAAAAAAAGGTAAGAAAAGGCTCAAATCCCAATTAAAATACCAGTAGCATTCCTTACAGAAATAGAGAAGACAATCCTAAAATTTATTTGGAACCAAAAGAAACCTAGAATAGCAAAAGCAATTCTGGGCAACAAAAACAAAGCAGGGGGCATCACAATCCCTGACCTGAAATTATATTACAAAGCTACTGTAATAAAAACAAATGGTACTGGCAAAAAAAAAAAAAAAAGACTTGAAGACTGGTGGAACAGATTAGAAGATACAGAAACAAGTCCAACGCTCTCAGTCACCTTATCTTTGACAAAGGTGCCAAACACCCTCACTTGAAGAAAGATAGCCTCTTTAACAAATGGTGCTGGAAAAACTCAGTCTCCACAGGCTGGACATTAAAACTAGACCTGTATCTTTCCCCATGGACTAAGCTAAAATCAAAGTGGGTCAAAGATCAAAACATTAAAACAGAAACACTAAATCTTCTGGAACATAGAATAGGTAGAACTCTTGAAGATGTAGGTGTAGGCAAAGACTTTATGGACAAAACCCCAATTGCCCAGGAAATATCATAAAGAACAACTTGAATCTGATCTTATTAAAATGCTTTTGCACAGCAAAAGAGACCATCAAGAGAGCAAAGAGACAACCCACAGAGTGGGAAAAAATTTTTGCCAGCTATTCCTCTAACAAAGGACTAATACCTCAATTATATAAAGAACTCAAAAAAATCAGACCCCCAAAATTTAAAGACCCAATCCAAAAATGGGCAGCTGAAATGAATAGATACTTCTCAGATGAAGAAGTTTAAATAGCAAATAAACATATGAAAAAATGTTCAACATCACTGGTGATTTGAGAGATGCAAATTAAAACAACACTGAGATTCCATCTCACTCCAGAAAGAATGGCTCTTATCAATAAATCAACCAGTAACAAATGCTGGAGGGGCTGTGGGGAAAAAGAAGCCCTTCTCCACTGTTGTTGGGAGTGTAGACTTGTGTATCCACTATGGAAATAAGTATGGGGATTCCTCAGAAAACTAGGACTAGCAGTTCCATTTGTCCCAGCTATTCCCCTTCTTGGTTTCTTCCCAAAAGAATTAAAAGCATCATACCACAGCAATACATGCACACCCATGTTTATAGAGGTATAGTTTGTAATAGCGAAATCTTGGAAACAGCCCAAATGTCCATCAACCTATGAATGGATAAAGAAAATGTGGGGTTTTTTTAATATAATGGAGTACTACTCTGCCATAAATAACAGTAACCTTGAGATATTTCTAGGTAAGTGACTGCAGCTTGAGACCATACTCTTAAGTGAAATAAATTGGACACACATGTTTAAATACTACATTGTTTCTTTGGTGTGAGAAAGTGAAAGTGTAAATAAAGACTAAAATATATTATGTTGGGAAAGGGCAGAAATTGTTCAAATTAGAAGGGGAAGAAGGGAGGGGAGGGGGATACAAACAGAGGGACAAGACAAATAAGGAATACAAGGAAAAAGTGGAAATAAAGCTTTTGTAAATAAGGAAGGAGGAGGGATGAAGGGAAGAGAGGGGAATGGGAAAAAAAGAAGCAGCAAGATATATCATGTATAGGTACAAATCCCCTATGATGAATGTTATCACTATGTATACCTAAAGTGTACCATTAAATAAAATTTAAAAAAAGGAAATAAAGAATAAATTTAGAAGGCTAACATACCTGATAGACAAACTAGACTTGGCTACCTCAAAATTATATCAAGGCACCAGTTAGGAATAATCAGAAATTATATTAAGTCATTGTTTTCCTATTTAACAAATGAGTACATTGGTGAGCTAAATAATATTCTGTACATATGGGAGTTTTGGTTTAGTTGTCAGAGTAGTATATATTAGAAGAAAGAAAATGTAAGTATAGAGCATTACGATAGTTGTTCGAAAACATATCGTAACAGAACCCAGGTTTCTTAATTTATAAAAATGGAAAATTAGTATTTATCTGCTTGCTCTTGTTTGTTGAAATGATTGTAAAGACTAATCTGTTTAAGTATGTTTAAAAAGGACAAAACAGTACTGGGCTCTATAATTCTGAGCATGTAAACACGAAGGTTTTGTAATGTATAGTTTGAGTTCCTCCAGAATAGGAAAAATTAATATTATGTGTGCTGGAGAGAAAGGGCCCAATGAGAGAGATGGTCACCATGCATAGGGCGGGAAAGGTTGATGCTTCAGCCCAGATCCTGAGCTTGGATTAGACATCAGTGTAGGAGAGCAACGTACTGGAAAGCAGGAAGTATAATCCAGGTAAATAGCAGTTAATACCGTTAGACAAGATTTACATAGCACTTCCCACTAGCTTCGAATACCCTGGGTATTAGTAGTGAGTGTGGAAAATTAAACAAGAAGAAGAAGACCATGACGTACAAAGTGGAATTTTACCTTCGTCAAAAATATACATGCTTTTCAAGTGATGTCCCCTCCTCAAAAGCAACAAAAATGCTTTCTTGTAGAATTTAGGGTAGTAGAAGCATTCCCTTCTCTAGGCAATTATTTAAACCATGCAGTTTGTTTCATTTCCACTATTGCCATGGTTACCTGGAAGCTCAGAATCAATGAGGAAGTACAGTTCTAACAATTCTGAAATATCCATCAGGTTTATATCTGATTCATTTTTCTGTTGATGCTCTTTGTTATTTCAATAAACTACCTATTCATTTTTGAGAAGGGGGAAGAAGAAAAAATTAATACATGAGTAAATGTTTGTATCTATGGGTCGATATGTATTATTCTTTATGTATAATACCTACATATGATAACCCTAGCTACACAGTCATGCACATTCAGATATGAAATACTGCTGCAGATTTTATATAAACACCACTTAAACACTGGCTTCATTATTTTACAATTACCCAGTGTCTGTGGGTGCTTGTGACTTTATCATGTATGGCCCTGCCCTGATCGCATTGAATCCCATTCTTTAGAAACTTTGAGTTGAAAGAAAATCCACCCTTTTTTGGCCAAGGAGGGCGAGGCGGTAGTTAATTAAATTCCTTGTAGGCGTCTTTCCTGATGCAGTAATACTAAATCCAGGGATAAGTTGTCTTGGCAACTGCTTTGGCGACTGTTACCAGCCTGCTCTTTAGGTTTGTGAATAAAGATGTTTGCAAATGTAAACCACCAGCTGAGGTCCAACAATTTCTTTCTCGCTCTTCCAAAGAAGCTGGATACTAATTGATAACACACTGCACTGCACTTTCATTTATGTTTGAATAAGAAAGTAGCATTCACAGCTCAGCCTTTGGACGATTACATATATTATTCATGCTTTCAAATGTAATAAAGATACATACTTAATATCAGTTTTCCAGTTAAAGTTTATGACCAAGCTCAGTGATGGTTATAGTTTTTGGCAGAGGTTTTTAATTTTCTCCAAATGCCTCTTGAGATTCACAAAATAGCCTCAAGCATAAACATGGTTAACGTGGGGAAATAGGAGGGGCTAAAGCTGTGTACACAGACATGGAGATGACATATGTATGTGAAAACCATTCCAGTGTTATACTTGGCAAAATAATTCACAGTAGTTCTTTTTAAAATGTTTTCTTTCTTTGTGAAAAATTCTTCAAGGGTTCAGTGCACAGGAAAAATTGGCAAGTGAGTTGATTTGCTAACTATCAGTTTTGTGGCAAGCTAATATGCACTCATGTCCTTTTGTAGCACTAAAATAGTATGTACCAATAAAAGCTCTTTTACGAGATAATAAAGTAATCCTCACTTAGAGAGGCTTCACACTGATTTCTTTATGGAAACCTTGGGCATTAAACAGTATGGGGGACTGAGAGGAGCTAAGATCGGGTGCACACTCCACTTTACAGGAGTGGATGATGAGACACACACAAATCACAGACACTCTCTACCTGTTGTTCCCTATGACCAGGCCACATGTTCTCCACCATTGCCAAGGTAATATGGACAGTCTTATCATAGTGGTCTTCTCTGCACATATTTTAGCTAAAACAAGCCATTTATGATGGTTTTGCTGCTTCGCACATGATATGGTTTTAAAATCTGGGCCTGAGTCATGTATACCTTTGTTCACACATGGATTATTTAGTTTTCATAAAGCATTCTTTTTTCCATAATCTTGATTCTTCTAGCATTTTTATGGTCAGACAGTGGCTACCCATTTATAAAATACCTGTAGAGGATGTGTCATTCTGGAACATAGGAAGATAACAAACAGCTTCAGAATTCCACAGGGAGCTTCAGTAGCAGGCTTGATTGAGCAGAAGAAAGACTTGATGAGCTTGAAGCTAATACTTTGAAATTACCTCATTATAGGAAAAACAAAAAAGAAACAGGCAAACAAAAACATGAAAAAGAATGAAGAAAGTCTGTAGGAATTATGAGACACTATTCAGTGGACCAGGAAACTGGACAAAGGAGATGTGTGAGAAGCGGATCTCATTCTTGAATGAGAACTTTGAGTGTGCACAACATGTAGTTGTAGTCAGTGAGCCCCGCAGAACAAAATCGGTTTTAATACCAGTTCCATTTAATGTTATTGGTGAACAGTTTTTATTTCGTACTGGTAAGGGAGAGGCCTCTGGCTGAATCTTTTTTCTTCTTTGATCTATCTTGTTCTTTTTCAGCATAGCATAGTTGGTAGTGATATATATGCTTCTTGGTCCTTTATATATATGTCAAAGCTAAGAAAGGTTGCAAGACACTACAGGTCTCTGTAGTACTATGTACTCAATTCTTTTTAAAGCATCACTTTCAAAGCATAATATATATTGTTCTTCTCTTAGAGTTACTAGCACAGGTTGTGCTATCCTATGTAAATTTGATGGAAATGTTCTGTGCCTGAACTGACCAGTGTGGTAGACACTAGCTTTTGTAATTCTTGAATACTTCAAATATGGCTAATGTGATGGAGGAGCTGAATTTTTAGTTTTACTTAATCTTAAATTTTAATTTAAATAGCTCATTGTGAGTTGAAGCTGCCGGGGAATAGATATAACTATGGGGAGGCTGCTTCTCTCTCTTCCTTCTCTTTCTGCTCTTTCTACTTCATGGTTGTTCTCTGCATAATAAAGTAACACAGCACAAATGGCACTCTTGACATTATTCTTCCATGGAGATATATTTGCTTTTATATGGGATCTTTTTGGGGATACTTTTAAACTGGGAAAATATAAGAATATTAGATTCCATAGAATTCTGGTAGGGAAACTTTGTGTTTAAAGAAGTTTGTGCTTTTCACGCATTCCGCAAGCCATGGCCTTCAGGTAAACATCCACTTCACCGGGTTAGAAAATGATGCCTAGTTGAGCAGCTGTCTTATTGACATCGGCCCTTCTTGAAATGCTGCAATGATATTTGACCCTGTTAAATAACCTGATTTATATTTTAATGCGGGCAGCTTTCACTGCTTCGTCGTCAGGCTCAGACTCCATTAGGATTTGGAACAGGTAAGGATTTCATTTTTGCAGCTTTGGTCATCTATTTTTAGTCACTTCATCCCCTTGGTGCTGTGTTGACACAGATCTCACCTGTATCACAATCATTTGTTTAATCCCATGTTCATTCAGGGCATGAAACTTCACACTTCCTTCGTTCTGCTAGTGCAGCAGGAAAACAAAAAGATACAAGATGAATACACGCATTTGTGTTCTAAGGTGGAAGACAGGCAGACGGAAAGGTTTTCCTAGTTTCGATAGGAATCTCTCACTTTGGTGTTGACTGCTGGACTTGGAAACCTTTTGGGGAAGTCTTTGTATCTCAGCGTCCAAAGCCACAAACTTCAGCAGTGATTTCTCAGTGTGTGACCTGGAGTTGCCAGAGCTCAGCTCTGTCCCTTCAGGGTTTGACTTTCTAGGCACCAGCTGGCCAGCTAGTTATCCAGGCGGAGGATTGAAAAGTCCGAACCTTCTTGGTAGCTGAGAATAGGGCCTTTTTCTCCCCTATAGCTGTTGTTTTAATAAATTACTTCTAAAACTGTGCCCAAACACACGATTTAATCCATTGTTATGCTTGCACTGGCTGGCCATCCAGGAATGTTCCCATTCTGCTCAGCTGCCTAAAAGAACCTTTTCATATTCCGTCTACTAGTGTGAACAGTTTTTGCCTGCACCCTCATAAAATGTTGACATGGAGAGTGGTGTAGCAGCGAAATAGTTTTTACCCCTTGTATTAGCAATGTAATGAATTAACTGAGTCTCCTAAGAAATTGTAGGGTAGATAAGGGAAACTCTTCTCTATTAATTCAATTACTATTTGATTCTTTCTACTTTAGGACCTCTGGATACATTTCTTTCATTTCACAGCAGTAAGAATCCTTCATAAGGTGTCATTATTATTCTTTTCTTTTTTACTTTTATTAGTACATGTTTGCAGTACATAATGATTACATTCACTGTAGGGAATAGGTACATGTATATAACACATTTCAATTCCATTCCCCCTCTTTATTTTTCAGCATCAGATTCATTTATGTATTTTATAAGACCTTATAAAGTTAATTGTCATATATACAGATTGAATATTAGACTAATAGGCCAAAGAACATATAAAACATGTAAGACAATTGTACTAAGTCAAGGTATACCTTTAGAAACATTGTACAGACTAGATTACATCTTTTTTTTTTTTCTATTTTTCCTATTATTTGTTATATATAGAAACCATGTGATATTTAAGCTTGTGTACCTGAGTTACTTCACTTAATATTTTGGTCTCAAGATACATCTATTTTCCTACAAATGACTGGTTTATCCTTTTCTATGGCAAAGTAGTACTCTAGTATGTATACCACATTTTTTTATCGATTCGTTTATGGACATGTAGACTGTTTCCAAGATTCGGCTATTATGAAGTGCACTGCTACAAACATGGCTATGGATATTTCACCATGGTATGATGTCTTTAACTCTTTTGGGAAGATACCTAGAAGGGGAATAGCTGGGTCAAATGGAATTTCTATTTTCAGTCTTTTGAGGAATCTCCACAAATGATTTCCATAGTGGTTGTATCAGTTTACAATCCCACCAACCATGTGTAAGTGATCCTTTCTCCCCACAGCCCCACCAGCATTTGTTATTGGTTGATTTCTTGATGGTGGCCCTGCTTTCTGGAGCGAAATGGAATCTCAGTGTTTTAATTTGCATTTCTCAAATGGCCAGCAATGTTGAATAATTTTTCATGTATTTATTGGCTGTTTGTACTTCATCCGAGAAGTGTCTATTCATTTCAGATGCCCATTTTTAAATTTGATCTTTAAATTTGGGGATCTAATTTTTTTTGAGTTCTTTGTGTATTCTAGATATTAGTCTTTTATCTAAGGAGTAGCTGCAAAATTTTTTCCCACTTTGTAGGTTGTCTCTTCATTCTGTTGCTGTTTTCTTTTGATGTGCAGAAGCTTTTTAATTTGATGTGATTTCATTTGTTGATTCTTTGTAGTATTTCCTATGCAATCGGGTTTTTATTCAGAAAGTCTTTGTCTACACCTATGTCTTCAAGAGTTTTGCTTATTTTATCTTCTGGTAGATTAAGTGTTCTGTTCTAATATTTAGATCGTTGATCCATTTCAATTTTAGTTTAGTGCATGGTGAGAGATATGAGTCTACTTTCAACCTTTGGCATGAAAATATCCAGTTTTCTCAGCACTGTTAAAGAATCTGTCCTTCCTCCAGCAAAAAAGACATGGTCCCTTTGTCAAAGATAATATAGCTGTGTGTCCCTGGAGCTGTTTTTGTATCTTCTGTTCCATTGGTCCCCAAGTCTGTTTTTGTTTTTGTTTTTGTTTTTGTTTTTTTTGGCCAATAACATGCTGTTTTTGACACCGTAGCTTTGTAGTGTTACTTGAAGTCTAGGATTATGATGCCCCCTGCCTTGCCCTTATTACCCAGAATTGCTTTTGCTATTCTGGGTCTCTTCTGGTTCCATGAATTTTTGGATTGCTTTCTCCATTCTGTATGGAATGTTATTGGTACTTTGATTGGGATTTTGTTAAATCTATTTAACAGTTTTGGAAGTATGGCCATTTTGCCTATATTGTTTCTGCCTATCCAGGAATAGGGGATATCTTTCCATTTTTGATATACTCTTCAATTTTTCTTTTTGGGGTACTATAATTTTCATTGTAGAGGTCTTTCACTTCCTTGGTTAAGTTAATTCCTAAGTATTTCATTTTTCTTGATGCTATTGTGACAGGTATTGTTTCCCTAGTTTCCCTCTCAGTGAGTTTGTTATTGATGTACACAGATGCTACTGATTTTTGAGTGCTGACTTTGCGTTCTTGGATATTAGTTCAAGGAGTCTTGTGGTGGAGTTTTTAGGGTCTTCTGTGTAGAGGATTATGTCATCAGCAAATAATGATAATTTAACTTCTTCCTTTCCTATCCATATTCCTTGTATTTCTTTATCTTTTCTTATTGCTCTAGCTAATGTTTTGAGAACTATATTTAAACAGAAGTGGTGAGAGCAGACATCCTTATCTTGTTCCTGATTTTAGATGGAAAGCTTTCGGCTTCTCTCCATTTGGTATAATGTTGACCATTGGTTTTTCATAAATGGCTTTATCAGATTGAAATAAAGACCTTCTATTCTGATTTTCTTCAGATTTTTGTTTTGTTTTGTTTTGTTTTGTTTTTTTTTGCCATGAGTGGATGTTGGATTTCGTCATCTATTGAGATGATCATGTGATTGTTGTCCTTACTTCTATTCATGTGGTGTATTACATTTATTGATTTGTGTATGTTTAACCATCTCTGCATCTCTGGAATGAATCCTACTTGGTGATTATGGGTTTTTTTTTTTTTTATGATTTGCTGCATTCTGTTTGCCAGTATCTTATTGAGGATTTTTGTATCTGTATTCGTTAAAGATACTGGCTTGTAGTTCTCTCGTTTGCTTAGGTCCTTTTCTGATTTTGGAATCAGGGGGATGCTTGCTTCCAGGAATAACTTTGGCAATACTGCTTCAGTTTCGATTTTATTAAAGAGTTTCAGGTTGACTGGCATTAGATCTTCTCTAAAGTTCTTGTAGAATTCAGCAGTGAATCTGTTGGGACCTGGGCTTTTCTTAGTTTGTAGTTCTTTTACTATTTCTCTAAACTTTTCTGATTGATACTGGTTTATTCAGGATTTTTATAACTTCTTGGTTCATTTTGGTAGTTTATATGTATCTAAGAATTTATCCATTTCCTCTGAATTTTCCGTTTTATTAGAGTACAGGTTCTCAAAGTAGTTACCAATAATCTAGATTTCAGCAAAATCTGTTGTAATTTCACATTTTTCATTTCTAATTGCATGGCTTTGGGTCTTTTCTTTCCTTATTTTGGTAAGATTAACTAAAGGTTTTTCTATTTTGTTTAATCTTTCAAAGAACCAACTTTTCTATTTATTGATTCTTTGTATTTTTTAGTCTCAATTTCATTAATTTGTCCCCTGATCTTCATAATTTCCTTCCTCATATTAGCTTTGGGTTTGGATTGTTCTTATTTTTCTAGGACCTTGAGGTGCATTATTATATTATTTATTTGAGCTGATCCTGTTTTTCTGATGTGGAAATTCACTGCTATGAACCCCCTAACCCCCACCCAGGACTGCTTTCATTGTGTCACATAGGTTCTAGTATATGGTACTGGCATTCATTATCATTGATTGTCAAAGCTGTAACTTCTTTAATTTCTTTTGTGACCCAATGATTCTCCAAGAGGGTATTCTTCAACTTCCATGTATTTGCATAGTTTATGTCATTTCTTTTGCCATTGATTTCTAGTTTCATTGCACTATGATCTGATAATATGTATGGGATCATTTTGATTCTTTTGCATTTACTTAAGCATGCTTTATTTGCTAGTATGTGTTCTATTTTGGAAAAAGTCCCATGTACTGCTGAGAAAAATGTGTATTCTGTTGTTGTTGGATGGAACACTGTGTAGGTATCTATTAAGTACATTTGTCCAAAGTCTTGGTTCACCTCTGATATTTCTTTGTTAATTTTTTGTCTAGTTGATCTGTCCATTTGTGACAGTGGGGTATTGAGGTTCCCCCATTGCTATTGCATTGGTGTTTGTCTGATTTTTCAAGTCCATTATTGTTTGCTTTATGAAGTTGGGTGTGTAGGTATTTGATACATACATATTTATAGTTCTTAACTCTTCCTGTTGAATTGTTCCCTTAACTAATATATAGTGACGTTCTTTGTCTCTTCTGATTAGTATTAGGTTGAAATCCATTTTGCCGGAAATTAGGATAGCAACTCCTGCTTTTTTTCTGGATTCCCATTGCATAAAACATTGTTTTCCATCTTTTGATTTTTAATCTGTGACTGTCTTTTTGCATTAAATGTGTTTCTGGTATGCTGCACATTGTTGAGTTTTCTTTCTTGATCCATTCTGCCAGTTTGCATTTTTTATTGGGGAATGGAGACCATTCACATTGAGAGTTGTTACTGAGAGGTATTGACTTATTTCTGTCATTGGATTATTTTCCTGTTGCTGATTTCCTCATTTTTCCCTCTTTTGCTTAGCTGCTCATCCCACCAGGTGTATTCATTCTTTTTGACTTATTAATATTGTTGGCTTCGTTGTCTCTTTCTAGGATATCCTTGAGAATCTTTTGTAATGCTGGTTTGGTGGTCTTGAATTTCTTGAGGTGCTCCTTGTTGTGGAAATACCTTATTTCTCCATCAATTTTAAAGAAAAATTTCACAGGATTCATAATTTATGGTTGGAAGTTGTTTTCTTTTAGGCTTTAAATACGTCACTGCATGACCTTCTGGCCTTTAAGGTTTGTGTAGCAGAGTCAGTTGTGATTCTAATGGGTTTATGTTTATATGTGATTCATTCTGTTTCTCTAACAGCTTTTAAGATTTTTATCTCTGTGGTGCACTTTTGGAATCTTGAGTAAAATGTGAAGTGGAGAGGTTCCCTTCAGGTCATGGATATTTGGTGTTCTGTATGCCTCACTTATCTATATGCTTATTTCTTTCCTTATACTTGGGGAGTTTTCTGCAATTATTTCTCTGAACAGGTTCTTTATGCCATTTGTGTTGTCTTCTGATTTTTCACTTATTCTAGTTATTCCTAGATTAGTCTTCTTTGCACCACCTAGAACTTTTGGATTAATATTTCATTTTCTCTTGCTGATTCAAGGTGTCTTTGAGTAGTTGGCCTTAGGAGGCATCATTGTCTTTTGGTTCTGAAATTCTGTCCTCACACTGGTCTGTCCTGCTGCCCATACTTTCAATATGATTTATAATCTCTTGGATTTCTGATTGAAACCTTTTCATGCACTCTAATTCTTTGGTAAACTGGTCATTCATGTTTTATATTGTTTTGTTTAGCTTAGCTAGCTTTCTGTTAATGTCTTCTACGAACTCCTACATATTTTTGGTTATTGCTTTCATTATATGTTTAGTTATATCTTCTCTAATCTCACTGAGTATCTCATTGAGCTGTTTTCTAACTTCCTCTGGTATACTTTCAGGTAATTCAGGTGTGTGGCTTATACTGTTCTGCCCCTTAGTGCCCCCTGCATTGGCTTCAGGGGAGTTGGGGTTTTTGGAGATGTTTTGTTGCCTTTTCCCCCATGTTTCTATTGTTTTATTTATTTGTTTGTGTGCTTTGTTTTATGCCAAGGTTTATGGATGCTTATAGTATTAGCATCTATGTTGCTAGTATCAAAATCTTGTTAGTTGCTTTTCAGTGATGCATTTGGGGCATGGCTAACTATAATCCTTTGCCACAGCTCCAAGATTTGACTACTGTGGTTACTTTGGGAAAAGAGGATACAGTGTAGTTAACCCAGCAACCAAGTTCTCTGAGAATGTACTCTAGGATTGTTAATGTCACAAAGGCAATCTGAGTGTTGGCTTATAGAAAAATAGCAACAATTGTGTGACCCTGTTACTAGTGAATGAAACAGCTACAGTAGTATTGCATGTGACAAATTAGATATTAACATACCATAAGAACCAGTTATGTACCACCCTTATTCTTAGAGAAGAAACCATCAATGATGATGTAAACATTAAGGCAACTCAGGTATTGACTTATAGTTAATATGTACTGGATACAACAGTTATATATCTGCTAATGGGAGAAAATAATTCAACAGTAATTTAACAGAGTTATCTATCACAAGTTAACTAAGCTTTGTGGCTACAGTATTAAAGATTTAGGGTTTGGGAGTGGAGGAATGTAAAAGGAAAACCTGGAAATCTTAAACTCTGTGATGAGAGAAGTGGTACAAAGGATTTAATTAGAGAATAGAAGGAAGTCTATGAATTGGGCAAAGGTAGGACAAAACTGGCAAGAAATAGAGGTTGAAGAAAAACAGGGAGAAAAAAGAATGAAATTATACAGAGAGTAAAAATAAGAGAGAAATCATCAAGGGGAAAAATTTTAAAAGGGAGGAGAGGAAAAAATAGAGAAGTAAAAGAAGAAAGAGCAATTAGGAGCAAGGCTGAAGGATGAAGGAAGATTACCCAAGACCCAGGAAACTGGTAAAGAAGCCAGGAGGGAAGGAAAGAAGAAGAAAAAAGAACAAAACAAAACAAACTAAAAACAATGTTCACACTCACAAAAAGCAAAACAATCAATTAAAACAAACAGACAAGCAATACAAATGAAAACCAAAAGCAAAGAAAAAACAATTTCTGTGTAATTTAAGCCTGTGGTTATCTTCTGGGGCCCACAGCTTTGTGGTGGTGTCTAATGCAAGGTGTGACTCGACCTTCACTGGTAGACAAAGGAGGCAATCAGAGCCCAGCTCTGTGCTAGGAATCTGGCAGTAAGATTAGAGCAGAGTGCTGATGGTTCTGGGACTTTTAAATCCACTGAACTTCAGGCTGAATCTGGCCTCTGGTCACGAGGGTGGGGGCTGAGTTACTTAGCTTATAACACTGTGGGTGTCTCCTGCTGGCCTGACCATGGCTCCCTGACTGTGGCTGTCTCTCACAGTTGTCCCTCACTCAGTCACTGTGGAAGTTTAACCCTGAGAGCCCTGAGATGAAGCCAACCTGTGGCTGCTCTGAGTCCCAGGTTCAATTGGCCCCAACCCAGAATGGCGTCTGACCGAGCACTCTCTCCAGGAGAGGTAGCAGACACTTGGACTAGCGTCACTCACCAGTTGTGGTGCACAGCAGCCATTGCTCCATTCCACTGGTGGGTTTCTCTCTGAAGGCCTCTGGGTCTCTTGCTTTCACTGTATCTCTGTAGATTCGGTTTTCCTGTCTCACAAGCCACAAGCCAGGAGCTGAGGAGAAAGTGCGGACTGTCCCTTCCTTTTTCTGCATTGTAGTCTGTCTCTTCAATTTCTCTGTGGGCTCCAGTTTTCCTTTCAGATCCTTCCTGGATCCCAGGGATTTACTCCTTCTTTTCTTCCCCAAGTTGTTATTTTCCAGTGTCTGGCTTCCAAATCTTGGAGAGGTTGACCTGATGCTGCTTACTGCTCTGCCATCTTTCCAGAAGTCGTTGTCATTATAATTCTAATTTGTAGATGAGGAAGTTGAGGCTTTGAAAGTTTGAAAAATATCTGCAAGATTTCAAGTTCTCAGTGGTAGAGCAGACTTACAAACCTGGGGTCTGTCTCATGCCACTTACAGTCTCCTCCACTTTTTGCACATTTCACACCCTTGAAAAAACAGTCTGGTATGATGTATGTAACCCACACTTCACATTTAGATTCCAGGTATCTTTATTAGTGAGTCTTATTATTTATTACAGTAGATCTAAGAAGACTGAAAATTAAGATATTTGTTTGAATTAGTTTGTGTCTTTGACGAAAATGTGCTTCTTTAACAGTCTCACAAAATCCAGTGTTTTATGAAGTAAAAATTTCTATCATACAGTTAGTCATCACTACGAAGTTCTTTTAATGTGTGTATATCTATATATGTACACATGTGTTCTGTTTCCCATATAAACACTTGTAAGTCTGGTCTTGAAATTTGATTTGTCCCTGGATTTTTTTTTTCTTTTTAGGGTGGTTAGGAATCTCATTTTCTCAAGATACTGATTTTGATTTGAGTTTATTTAGCAGACTACTGTGCAACTCACATTGGCTAAAATAGTTCCTGGGTCCTTGTTCTCTCCATCTAGGAAGTAGGAATGAGCACTGTATGACTGCTCTTACATTTTTTGCTAAAGGATGTAAAAATTAAAACATTGATATATAAAATATTTTGTCCCTGAATATACTGTCCTCTCTTGACCCTGCCGCTTGCTAATCAACAGGTATAAATGAATCACCTGCTCACGTAACTTTTGTATCACATCCAGTGTTCAGGCCTGTAATGTTCTCTTTACCATGGACCATCCAGAACCCTCTCTGCCTTATCAAATACTCGTTTTCCAGAAATATCAGAATACATGTGACTTGACTTTGCATGTAATTTGAACAAGAGAAGCCTGTTTGAAGGAAACTGCTATAACCCTGGCTGCGGGGTGACAAGTTGGCAGCCTCTCAGAACATTCGCCTGGAAGAAGTCCTGAGTGTGGCCATATGGTGGTTCATCTTGCCTTCAGAGCTCAGGTATATTGAGATCACAGAGTCAAGTGTCTGCCAAAGTGATGGCTGCTGAGAGTCCAAAGGCAAAATTCTAGGAAAATGTTTCTTAATAGTGTTGTCTAAAAAAACCGTGACAGTGTTATTTCCATTTTAGAGTGTCTTCCTTCCCTTTTACTATGCTTTGCTTTATATGAGAATGTAAAACTTAAATTAGCTAGGGGGGGTGGAGAAAGAAGAGATTCTTCCTTATATTTTCTTTTTCTTGTCTTTTTTTTTTTTTTTTTTTTTTTTTTTTTTTTTTTTTTTTTTTTTTTTTTTTTTTGGGTGCCGGGGATCGAACTCAGGACCTTGTGCTTGCTAGGCAAGCACTCTAACCACTGAGCTAAATCCCCAGCCCCATTCCTTATATTTTCTTACTATTCAAAGTCATTGGTTTTCAGTCTTGAATGTACATTAGAATATCCTAGGGAACTTTCAAATGACTCTCTGGAGTGGCGTCCCAGAGATTAATTTTTAAAAGCACTGCAGGTGATTCTAAATTGTATTCAGGGCTGAGAACTATCCTACCAGTTCTTCTCAGTTTATTCATTCATTCACTCACCATTTATTACATAATTTTTCATGTCAGCTTTCCTCAAGGCGATGGTGATGATGTAAAATGAGATTCTACAATTGCCCCCAAAGACCTTGGAAGTTAGTAATTCAATTCAACAGAAGTCAATTCAGCAAACATTCATCGGACTCCTCGTCCACGACAGTTACTAAGCCAGACATCAAGGAGGCAGAGGTGAAAGCAGTCCTTTCTGTCTAGCATTAATATACCAGTGGTTAGTGCATACAGCTAGTTACCACAAGAGGCAGAATGTGGTCCTGTGACACTGTGGTCCGTTGTGCCCTCCTGTACCATTTTTTGGAACCAGAAGGCATTTTCACCAGTCTACATAATGTGAAGCTCACCCACGAGTTCTTGAGACTAGTAAGTGGCTAGCTATTGTCATCTGAGGGTCAGAGCAGAAAGAAGCATGGTTCTCCAATAAGATGTTAAGTTCTCTCACCTGAGTCTCTGGACTCAGTGGTCAGTGCTCAATGCCTCGTTCCACAGTAGGTGTGGAGCTCAGGAAACAATGGTTAAATTTGACAGTCAAGATAAAGCCATTTGTCCTAGGGTATATTTGTGCCTTTGTTTTGGGAATTTCATTTTCTGGAGAGGGAGGAGAGAACATGACTGTCCACACATCTCTGAGGATACTTTGTCTATCCTGTTAAATGCCTCTTCTGTTTCTATGTTTATGAACAAATCTTTTTTTTTTTAAATTTGATCTTCTACTTTCACTAAACCACTGATCACTAAAATTGCCCTGTAATTCTGCTGTCTTAAACAGAAAACTGAAAATATTTAATTTTATCAGCAGATTTGCTTGTCATCAGTTTCTGTCAGTCATAGCTTTAATTAGGAGATAAAATTAGTCGAAATGTATGTAAGGAAGCCAGGTAAGTCTCATTTTCCAAGATCTCCATTTTGTCAGCTAATGCTATGCGAAGCTAAATGCCATATGGATTGGCCCTGGCACATAAGGCAGCTGCTGATGAACATGTTTTAAGAATTAACCTTATGGTAGATTTGGAGAGTTGAATCTTACGGAAGTGAAATAAAACTGATCTCCTCCTTGTGTACAGAACCAAAATGACATGAGGATTTGTTGGGATAGTAGCATAGGAAAATACTTCTGGGTAGCTGTTCTGTGTTCCCATAGTAGTGGAGAATCCGTAAGTTGGGGTTTCCAGATGACCCACACCCTTTCTAGTGCCCAGAAGGTGCAGCAGCTACAGTTCTACTCCGCAATGGGTTAGCATTGTTAGGATTGTCCATGTTTAGGCAACTAAGCCCTGGAAAAACACTAATATATTGTAATATATCCAGGAAAAGACATTAACATAATAAAGGATTTGAATATAATTTCAAAGAACATTGAGTAAAAGTTGTAGGCTAAAGAAGCAGAGACCCAGAAATATTAATGAGAATATAAGAAAGTCCTCATATACGCAGATCTCTCTTTGGGGAAGTGGGGTTCCATTTCTTCAGTCCAGCTCCAGGAAAAATCAATGACCATGGCTGGGAGTGACGGAGTGGCAAGGATGAATTTTAACTTACTCTGAACAGCAGAACATTAAAATCTGGGGGCAGTAGAAGAGGCTGTTCACAAACCCTCTCTTCTCAGAGCAGCTCAGGGACACTGTGTTAGGGATGCAGAAGAAGGGATTCCTGAATGGGGTAAGGTGCTAGATCTAATGCACTTCCTGAAACTACTTAAAATTTTTGAATGTCCACCTAAAGGAAATTTATTGTAATTTGGATGTTTTGATGCCTCTGATTGTATTTGTAGTATTGTGTCTGTCATTGAGCTTTACTCACTCACACAGGGTCAAGCAATTGGTTGATAGTAGCAATTATCCATGATTCTGCAGCCAACAAGTGATCCATTATCTACAGTTGTGGGTGTGTAAGATGCTCAGCTAATAACTGTTAAATGAGCATATGAATCACTTTTCGTTTTTCTAATGTCAAATCAACTGTGTAGCAGATAGGACTAAGGATCTCCTGTAGTCTGGATCCATTCATCTTGCGAACCTCATCTTTGACCCTTGGGTCCCCGACACTTTACATCTGAGTCATATTTAACTACTGGGATTTTTCTGAACACACACTTGTCTTCCCTGTCTCCTTATACTTCTACTGAAGTTGTTTGTGTGTCAGAGAACTAGTCTCTCCTCCTCTGGTGCCTCTGCCCACTCACCTGCTTGTTTCCTGCTCCTCCTTTAAGTGTCATCCCAGCTCCATCGCCCCAGGAGGCATCCCTGACTCCTCTCCTCCCTCAGTACTCTTCCCTTTCACGTGTCTCTCTCACACTCCTGGAAGACATTACTAATCAGTAAACATGCGTTTTCTTAGCCGAGCCTACATTCAACTTCAGAGTCCTTTTCAAGTCATTCAGCTACAACTAATGACCCAGAGGTGATAACCGAGATGAAATTTCCTGCTACTCTCCGTTTGAGCACGCCTCACTTATGGCACTTTGTATGTACTATTTAAAAGGTTGATGAACTTCCTTTTTGCAAAGGCTGCAGCTACTATTAGGTGATTCGTTATTTTTAACTTTTCTATTCGTACTCCCATGAGAGTGCTTGATTTTAGTGTCCATGTAAGACCTCCTTGGTATGAAATTAAATTAGGGGCTTGGCTGGGAGAAGGTTGGTTGGGAAGAGAGGAGCTCTCAGACCTCTCAGGGTGCTTGCCTGCCAATGACTCAGGGCAGGCTTTGGCTTAGCAGGGAATGGGGCAGGCTAGCAGTGAGCTCTGCCCTCATAGAGGGTGGCTGGGAAAAGACGACTTGGTCCTCTTCTAAGAGCATCTGAAATATTTTTGGTCAGTTTGAAGATCCTCTGGCAAGAAGTGTGTTGCTTGCCTCCGAAGTGCTCCTTGTTTGTTACAGAGTTCTTCGATATTCAGCCTTTTGTTGTGGGCAGGTTTTCATGCCTGTGTCCTCCCACTGTCTTGGCACAGAACTCTCTCCTCTGCACTTGAAAGCCCCCTGTTGGCCCCGAGAACTCATCTCTACCACTGTTTCAGATCTCTCTTCCATTTGACACTAGGGGCCTCACCGCAGTGTGGATCCATCTTGATTTCTCTCAGCTGTAACCTCTGGTCCTTTGTCTACCAACACCTTAGCGGTCACGTTTCTCTCCTTCAGCTCTGTGCAAGAACTTAGCTTTTAGGAACTTGTCCTCAGGAAGCTTTTGCTCTGGAGCTTTGAGCTACGCAGCAGCCTCAGTGTATAATAGAGGCGGTGGGGGGTGGGACTGAAGGCTCAGATTCTGGAGGCGGCTGGGAATGATTTCATTGTCTGTATCCTTGTGGTTTTGGAAAGATGCTAAATGCTAATCTGCTTTGTTTTTCAAAAAAGAATATTTAAATGACTATTATTGCCTCATATGACTTTTGGGAGGATTACATGCTGTACTGTAGCAGACAAGCACAATTTTCTTTGAGTGAATAGTTACTTTCATAAAAGGTGAAGAAGGTATTCCGGATCTGAGTATGATAGTGCAATGGATTCATGTTGACTGGAGGAAGGGTTGGAAAACTTTGTGGGGAAATAGATTTCGAGAAGGACTTTGTGGCAGAGGTGGTCAAGCAGAGCATTGCGAGGGAAAGAAATGACATTTGATAACGTAAGAGGTGAAAGCCAGGATGAAGTTGGAGAACAGCCATGGCTGGGGGTGCTGGGAGGGGATGTGGTGGGAGATGTGATGAGGGAGAGAGACACAGGGACCAAGCTCAGGAGAGGCATGAAGGGTAAGGCAACCAGTTTGAATTTTATTTTGCTTTTGCTCTCTGGGAAGGAGAGAGGTATACCAAGGAGGGGCATTCACCAAGTCCAGCAGGTAAGCCCCATATTAAGAGCAGGAATGAGCAGTCCCGGGAATTTGGGAACGAACGGAATAATTCTTCTCTGGAAAAAGGCCTGCCATTTACGCAAGACTAGCCCTGGCCTTGTAACAATAGGGAATTCTTTGAAAACTCATCCTTGCCCTGTTTTGGGTCTTGGAATCTCTTTATTAATCACTTGCTTAGTTAGTAAAGCTTTGAAGATCCAAGAGACAGATCGGAGAGCAACTCCTTTACCTGGAGAACTGAGCGTTTCTTAGGCCACGAGTAAGGGCTAAGAGGGAGGCACTAGCAAAATTGGCCCCAATTCACAAGTATGGACAGTGTGGACATGGATCTCAGAGGAAAAGAAGGTGCTGAGGCTAAGAAAGGTGGCGTGTAAGTACGCAGGGCTCAGCCCTACAGGTCCTTTCTACCACCTGCATGTTCACCACTGGGAAAGAACGTTGCTTCTACTGGACTTTCATCATGGTGTTCCGCAAGTTTAACTGAAAGAAACAACACCTCGGGTAGAAGGAAAGTCCTGTAGGGTGCACAAGGGGGTAAAATTTACCCTGCCCTGCTCCAGAGAAAGGACAGTTACATGTGGGCATGTCAAAGGGCCAGGTTGAAGCATAATTGATAGATGATGGAAGAGCCAGTGAAAGGTAGAAACTTCTGCTTTACAAAACTTTCTGTCTGCAGAGATGTTTAAGAACTGTCTGTTGCTTTGGAAGAGTCATCATTTGTTCATTATTGAAGTAACCATCAGAGCAAATAAACTTGAATGTGTAGGAAGTTAGATAAATATATTTTCCCGAGACTCTGTGGGACTCTAAAATACCTTATTCACTCAACATTCTTGGATGCTCTGAAAAAGAATAGCTTCTGCCTTCACATTTATCTAATGATGCTTGTTGCAGTTTGTATTCCACAATACTTTTTTCTCAGCTGAGGGCAGGGACTATGTGTTTATTAGGTCTGGGTCCTCTGCTTACAGGATACTGCTGTTTACTGAAGAGGCATGCATAAATATTTGGTGAGTGAATGACAAATTAATTTCGTCTGTTGGATGTATCAAACATGGACTAAGTCCCTTCTGTGTGTAAGGCATCCCTACCTGAAGTACATCTGCGGTTATCATTTCACAATCAAGCTCTCACTACTGGGTGGGCACCAGGCTAAATGGCTTTCACATTATTCCTTTAACCTCTGTAACCAACTTTATTAAAAAGATCAGGTACTAGTACTATCCTCCTTTTATTAATGTGTAAATCGAGGCAAACAAAAGCTGAGCAGCTCCATTATGATTACGCAGAAGACAATTAGATGATACAGGGCTTAGGTTGTGTGGCTCCAAAGTCAGGACAGCTCATTGTTACCGTATATTTTGAGTGAAGGAGTGATCTTTAGCAACAGTAATAAGGTAGTATATTTTAAAAATGTAGATAGCACTTATTGAGTGCTTTCTAAGTGCCAAACACTAGCTACTCATTTAATTTTCATATTAACTTCATACTGTAGGTGCAGTTAATGTGCCCACTTTACTGAACCCAAGATTTTTGAATCTAGGCAAATCACATTCTAAAATATATATATGTACCCAATCTTACATGTAACTCAATTTGTTGTGATGCTATTGGAACAAATAATTCTTTTTCATGAAATTTTTGTGTTGCTCTAAGAAAATTGTAATTGGATTGAACCTGAAACTGGATTTCAGATCATCATTTTTCCAGTGTAGTAAGATCCAAAATGCTCTTTGTGGTATCCCAGTGGCCATGGATCAGCCAAGAGCTTAAAGAGGCAAGTTATAGGTGACCAAGAACTCCAAGGCCTCATTGTGGGGAAAACTGTTTCAGACCATATGGAGGTGGGGCAAGACCTGCTTTGCCATTTTACGAGCCATGGGACACTGGGGTCATGTAAACTCCTCAGGGCTTAGTTTCATTATCTATGAGATAAGGGTAGTGACTGTGTGCCCTTCATAGTGTTATTATAAAGATGAAAGACCATACTGCAAAGGGAGCCTCCTCAATTTTGTGACTGGCAAGGGCCACTGTTGCTTCTCCTCTCTAGTCATGGGCCCCCACCTTCTCCCTTCTCTGCCTCCTCTTGCCTACTCCTTCATTTCCACTTCATTCTCTTTCTTATTCTCTGGTTTCACATTATTATTCATAATTTGTTCTTAGTGGAAAGAATTTTTTTATAAGATAGATGGAGTTCCATTGAGAAATACAAGGAGGCCTCATTTTATGATGAGCTTTCTCTTTCCATACTCTTAAGTGAAATAAATCGGACACACGTTTAAATACCACATTGTTTCTCTGGTGTGAGAAACTGAAAGTGTAAATAAGGACTAAAATGTATTATATTGGGAAAGGGAAGAAAGTGTTCAAATTGGAAGGGGAACAAGGTGGGGGAAGGAACAGAGGGACGAGAAAAAAGAATAGAAGGAAAAAATGGAAACAAAACTTCTGTAAATGAGGAGAGGAGGGGTTGAAGGGAGGGGAGGGGAAAGGGAAAAAAGAAGCGGCAAGATATATCCATGTACAGGTACAAATTCCCTGTGATGAATGTTATCATTATACATAGATCTAAAATGTATCACTAGAATAAAACTAAAAAAAAAAAAAAAAAGAAATGGAGGTTAGCTCAGTAGGGTATTAGACTCTTAGAAGTAAGCGGCCCCCTGACTCAGATGGAAGGACTCAGCAGGCAAAGGAGGCAGAGCCAGGCAATCTCAGGCCCAGAAGTTATATGACTTTTAGACCGTCTTTTGGTGAAAGAATACAAAATTAGATATAAGTACAATTTTTGTCAAAAATTTTAATGTTTACTAGATCAAATCATACAAGTTATAATTCATATATATGAGTGATGTAGCTGATATAATTCATATATATAATATGTGATATATATATAAGATGTAATTCAAATATATATATCACCCAATAAAAACCAATGATAGTCCTGAAGTAACTACTGATCTTGAGTTGAGTTGGAGCCAACAGTTGTGGACCATGTTCTAATGTGGAGAGCTTAGTCCTGTGAAAAGAGCCACAGCCCTGCCTTTGGCTTGGTGTATTTAAGATCAAACCTTGCTGAGCAAAAGAAAAGAGTGAGCGTCTCCCTGCGGATGTGGGCGCAACGCTGAGGAATTCTGCTGGGCAGCTGGACTGTGAGGCGAGGCTGGTGTGATGGGCGAGCCAAGAGTTCCCCACACTAACCATACAGATCACTCAGAGTTCCTCATTAGGGAAACGATCGTTGCTCTGGCTTGGCGATCCCTCCTGGGTTCTTTTAGGCCAAGAGTGTCAAATCGTTCAAGATGCTGAGCAGAAGAGGATTTTCCGTTTCATCCATTGGCCGCCTTACTCCTCCCGATGGGGACTTTTGCTGCCTCCTGCCAGGATGTATCAGGAAAGATTAATTAGTTAATATTGGTAAAGAGCCTTTGATGATGACTGCTAAGTGTTTGTGCCATGTAATTGCCATTTTTCCAAGAAAATGTCCATAGAGTTACTAATTGGGCATTGTCGAAGCACCTCATGCCCCATTATTTTACAGTTGTCTCGCAATTAGCTAGCATCAGTACTATTTCAAATGACATTTATTGCCCATTTCCCTAGTTTAATTTTTGGAGATTTTATGGGAAGCCTGGGCACTGTTTCTTATTCACTGCAACTTGAATAATTAACAACGTAAATATGGCTTTGGGTGGTGATATTGTCAGCTCCAAGGGTTCTTTAGAGATTTTAATTAAGAACACTACTGCTATACTTCATTGGCAAGTTTATTACAGTGGCTAAGCACGCTTCAGCACTCCTTCCCCGTGGACTGCAGCTTAGGCCTCAGTGTGTGCGCATGTATGTGTGCGTGTGTGTGTGTGGGGGGTTTTCATGGCAATAGTGCAAAATAAGAGCTGGGAACAAGAGTGAAGTCTTTATGTAGTTTAGTTTTCTTGAAGACACAAATTGGAGTAGCTGATAAGTTAACTTTTTGCCGTTTTCTTACCATAACTCAGACATTCACGTTAACTCAAATTAAACACCTTTGTTAAATAAACTGCTCTAGTATCAGCCCCGGATGAGATGTGTTTCGTGCTTCCCTTATTCTTTACGACATGTCAATAAAGTCTTTGAAAATGACAAAATAGAAGCTCGGATTGGTTAAGTAAGATGTCCAGGGTCATACAGCTTGTCAAGGATGAAGAAGATCTCACACTTGAGTCTTCCAAGGACTCCGGGCCTTTTCCAGCCATCTCTTAAACAAAATTGCTGAGTTTTTTTCTATCTGGAAGCCAGTCTTGGTCATATCAAAGGCTACCTTCTGCCTTACCCAGGAGGTCTCACAGGGTCACTATCTAAATGCATCTTCTTTTCTGTCTTTTGATTTTATTTGCTATCACTTCTCATAGTGTGACTTTTAGTTTAGCTCTATACCAGTGGGGAGGGCGATATCATGTGATGGTTATAAAAGCCTGGACTTGGGAGACACCTGGATTGTACTCCTCTCTGCTTCTTCCTGTCTGGGTCGTCTTGACAAAATGCAGCACCTCTTAATCTTCATGTTGCTGATGTGAACATGAGAGGGGATTTTGCATAGATTTGTATAATGTTTTATGGTACATAGAGCATACCAAATAATGGTTGATTGGATGGATAAAAAGAAAATGAATCAATGAATAAATGAACGATCAGTGAATAGCAGGTATCTTTGTTCATTTGTATGATCACCTTTGCAAAATTCTTATCACCCAAATTTATATTCAGTACAGTTCCAGAGGTAACTTAAAAATGATAAAAAAAATTTTAAAGATTTGAGGCCAAGAATATGGTCCAGACATCCCCTCTTTAGTGGGAAAACTAAACTAAATCTGTTTATGATGGCAAATCCAAATTCTTTATCATAATTGTTGCGAGGACCAGAGTATGCAGACTGTTAATGAGCTGCAATACAAAAGTCTATTGTGTTGAGATTTCCTCCATCCCATTTCATGTGTAGAGATGAAGTGATGGCCGTCAAGTGGAGACTTGGACTTCAAATCACAGGACTCTTTTCCGAATTCCAACTCCACCATGTGCAGTTATCTGCATTGATGGCTTGACCTTGGAAGAACATTCACTATGAGCACTATTAAAACTCCAGGAAACAGATTCTGAACTGGAGATTTTCTTGTAACAAGTTACTGGGGAGAGGTTGTGTGAACGGCGCCTATCCAGGGTGAGAAGCAGGATTGAGTAAAGGTGGTTGCAATGAAGCCGAAGCAGATGCGCTGGAATTTCTAATGCTGGGGTGGCCCCTCAGAACTGTCCTGAATTGGGGAAAGAGGGCTGCCTTTGAATTCCTGTGGAACGTCCCAGGAAGGCTATCAAATTGGGTGAGGTGGCCGGCCCTCTTTGGCGAGTGGAGAGGAGTTCCCTGGGAGGAATGAAGTACACAGTGTCAGCAGCCCCACTCCAGCAGCTGTGGGTGTGAGTCTCTTAGCCCTGGGCGGATATCTGAGTGAAGTACTCAGCATCCGCCATGACGGCAGAAGAAAGATTTACACTCAGAAAGACTGGCCCCTTATTCCTTCCATGGTTTTTCTCGCTTGCAATTTCATGACTATTATAATTTCTGCTTCACTACGGGAAATACAGATTCTCTGAGTTAGTTAGCTCACCAGCTAGCATGCCAAGTGATTTTAAGGTACATTGTATACCACTGAAGCTCACACACTTTACCTTAGACCATGTATTTGCCTACATGATTGACAAATCAGAATTCGCTTAGCATAGTATTGTGTTGAACTGTTCAACATTCATAGCTCAGGAGATTGAGGGGGCGCTGTGTGTATGCACAGGTGCATAGTGGTTCATAATAAGTGAATGTTAACTCCATCCCCCTGCATAGTGTCACTTAACAATTCTAGAAAAGTAGTGGTAGTCCGTTACAATATACTTCATACCAAACAGAGCCTGAGTCAAGCCTTATTTTTTGCAAATACAGTACCATGCTGTAAAAATTATATATAAGTTTTGGACATCACACATCATTCCATATCATTTCTGCACGTATTTGCTGCATAGGTGTGGTGTGCTTGCTAGAGATATAGAGATGAATGGAGCTTATGAATGGTGACAAGATTGTATTGGATCTTGACTCCTGTACTGTAGGAGGGAACCCTACAGACACGGTTGCTCAGGCAGTAAAACAGATGGACCATTGTTTCTAAAATCCCAGACCATTCTATCAGCCCACATCTGAGTTGTATGTTGCAAAAAAATATATGGAGACACTTTAGGAGAAGCTGTGCTTATTTTCCCCCACCTGTAAAATGCACTACAAGCTGTAGAGTTTTACCAATCTGCCAGGCGTCACTCCTTCCCTCTTCACTGAACCTGTCTGCCAGACAAGGGCAAAGCTTTACTCTGACCACCTCCTTTTTCTTAATATTTGCTTTTCCCTTCCTGAGCTGCTCTGGATTTGTGTGTCTCCAACAGTCAGAGTGGTTCTCCTAGGCCTCCCTCTCCCAGATAAAATGTGACAGCAGAGAGTTGTGATTCTGTCTCCTGACAACTAAATGGCTGCTTAACTTCTCTGGGCTTTGGCTTCTTCATCTGTAGAATGGGACAGGGTGAAAGGATTATTACCAGACCATAACTGATAGAAAATGTATGTTTTTTGAAAAAAAAAAGAGTGATGTAAAAATTCCATACAAATAATGCTCTGGAGCTGGAGGCTGAGACACCTTTAGCTCAGAAAGAGGCAGTTTGGCCTTTAAGGAAAAAGGTGAATCACAGGTGTTGGATTTGTTATGAAACGAAATCAAACAAGGTATTTTCTCAAGTCAGACGAACAAAAATTCCCACATTCCTTGTGTGTTGGCCATTGCTCCCTGATCTAGTTCATCCTGTTCCTTATGTTAATTCAATCCAGATCACTCTCACCCATTGTAGTTCTAGAAACCTGTTTCTTCCTGCCCACTGCATATCTCAGCCCTTCCCATTAGAATAACCAGACTAGATGCATTCGCTGCAGATGATTCCATCACCCAACTAGATTCCATATGTCAAGAAGCACAGTCCTACGATTACAAGGATGCTTTGTGCTTACAATGGTCTTTTCTTCTGCCCTGCATCTTCAACAGATAAGCCTTAAAGTAGCCATGATGGTCTTAATGTACCTAAATTCCAGTAGTTTAGAACTTTCCCGGCAGCTGAAAATGTTCATCCTTATCTTTTAATGCGTCATTTGTTCACCTGGAGGTCGTTTACCTAACAGGTTGCCTGGTACTTGCAATACCCTTCCTTATTTTCTTAGTTGTTGAATTGAAACCCAGCTTGGGTGGCACTCACCTTGGGCGAAGCTTCTCCTGACATACAAACAAGCAGGGAGAGTTGCAGCTGTGTCCCTGTCCAAAACTCTTCTGTGGCTCCTACACCTCAATCCTGCAATTATTTATTTAAATCTCTCTCTCTCTCTTCTGCAGACTGTGAAGGCCCTGAAGGGAGGTACTGCATTTTCTCCATTGTTTTGATTCAGAACACTTAGCAATGGAATGAGCCTGCAAATGTAAATTGAACAAATGAATAAATATGCATAAACATACAAACATAATTTTTTAAATGTTTATTTCCAGCTGAAATACTTGCAGTTCATTGTTTTTTAGAGGGTTGGCATTTATTTTTTGAGCTTTAGAAAATGATGCCGTTTTTTTCAAAGAATGAAACAATGGAAAATTATACTGAAAAGATGACAGGATATTTGAACTCCTTTATCTTGGGAAAGTTCTTTTTTTTTTTTTTTTTTTTTAATTTGAGCTTTTAAAATACCTTTCTCAGCTCAGTGGTTAGAGTGCTTGCCTTGGAAGCACAAGGGCCTGAGTTCAATCCCCAGCACCAAAAAAAAAAAAGGTTTCTCTAACAGGCATGGTCGTTTAGAGGACTGCTGGGCTGATTTAATGATGACCTGTGTTTAACACACAGGACTTGAATCTTGCAAGTTTTGCTCTGCTGAGTTGGGAGAGTGCAGAATGAATGGCTGAATTTAAATTAAATTGTCACGTACCGGGTATCTGTCAAAAAGTGAATATGACGCTGGGTACATTATCTACATTATCTTCATAGTGTATTGGCATTTTCACCCTTTTTGTGCCCTTGAGGAGAGACTCCCGAAGTTTTCAATTTGCTGGAGATTAGCCAGGTGTTAACCCTTGGAGTTCAGAGGTCTGGTTTCCAGGGACTAGAGTGGAACTCAGGAGGGCAGGCAGGACTCCCAGCAGGGCTACCTACGACCCGGCAGCTGGCGAGGCCTGTGACTGGGAACCGTGCTAGGTGAGGTCGGGAGGAGGATGGAGCGCCTGCGTCCGAGGTGAGCCTGGCAGACCCGCTTGGCCCACTTGCCGGCTCCAGGCTCCCGCCTGCAGCTAGACCGGGTGGCGCCAGGGCCCGCGCTGTCGCACCCTACAAGTGCCGCCCATTCAGCCCAGAACTCCCTCCTCCTCTCTCTGTGCCGCCCCAGGCCCAGCTGGCCCTCCCTCTGGCGGCCGCGCGCTTCCTTGACAGTATCTGTCTGTCCCTTCAGGGTGAGTCCAAAAGAGCTGGCACAGCGTGGCACGGCTGGCGCGGACCACAGACGCCGACTCTGGCCGCTTTCTCTTGCCTCTATGACTCCTAGACAGTTTCCCTTTGTGAAAAGTAGTCGACCGCAAGTGGTGCCACCCGTGACGCACTCGCCAAACAGCCTTCCTTCTGTCCCAAACTGGGAGCATTGACTCGGGTCCTATCTGCACACTCTTGGGTGGTCAGACGACTAGCATGGAGTAGATGCAGGCCTGGAGGCCAGACACGGCTTGCTCCTGTCTCGTGCTCAGCTTTCTGTGGGCTTCTTTTGCAATCACAAGACTCCTAGGGGTTTCCGACCTCTGAAGGAGAATTAGTGAAGCTAATGGAACATGGGTGGGAGCAGGCAGCAGTAAAAGCCTGGGCTTTGGAAGCAGACCACCTGAATCCGAAGGCCTGTAGGGACAGGGGTCCCCATAGGTAGGGAAAAGATAGGGTAAAGACCTTGTTAGATGTTATTAAAAATGAATAGACAATTTTGACCTCTATAGCCAGACTCTAAAAGAGAGACAGCTATAATCAAATAGTTAGAAACATAAAGGCAGCCAGAACCAACACTTAAGGAGACACAGGTAAAGAGACTCATTCAGGGAAGCACCCCGGTAATCTGATTAATACACAAAACAAACTCCCCCTTTATTTGATCCTTACATCTACATAACCTGGCCCTAAGGTACCCAACCATAATCTCCTCCTCTGCCAAAACACAAAGGTCACAGGGCTGGGGGAAATCGAGGCAGAGGTCATAGACAAGCCCAAGAGCCAATCGGTTTCCAAGGACTGACCCTAGGAAAGAAAACCTCAGTAAAAAGGGGCTACAAGGAAGGGCCTACGAATATTTCGCTTTCAAATGCTCCCTAGTCATAGAGTAGCTCTCTATCGTCTCCCTTTCCCCTTTTTAACCACTTTTAAATAAATTGTCTTCTCTTAATTTAAGCTTGGTTTCTTTAATTCTTTACCGTAGCTGGGTTTACGATCGCCAGGAAGTATATTTTCTAGCAGGGCAGCAGCTCACAGTCCACCTCTGGATGTAACAGGCTGATGCCAACATTTATTAGCCTTGTGAATTTAAGGCAGTTAATTCAGTTTTTTCATCAGCAAAATGGGAGCAATAATAGCATTTATGTTGTAGGGTTACTGTAAGGATTAAAATTTTTTTATATATTTTGTAAAGTGTTTACAGCAGATTCTGACATAGGCACATCATATAAGTACTTTCTGTTATTTTTATTTATTTAACAGCTTTGCCACTTCCTGCTAGGTCTCCTCCTATCTTTCTGGTAATTGTAACTTCTGCTACCCTTGTGATCTGAGTTGCTAAAATCTGAGCAAGCTTTGCCCCAATGTTACTTGGATTATGGTATTTTTCCTTTGAGTTTTCACACAGGCTCAGCTCTCCACTGCTGGAAACTGGTCCTATCATCTCAATTATGCCTTAGTTCTGTCCCAAGAACATGGAGCTCACCAAGTTCAAGCAAGTGACAATTGCACGGGCGGGGACAGAAGCTAACAAAGGCAGCTTTGCTAGCCAGAGAACTGCAAAGCTGGGTGTTGGTTTGTGTACCTGTTCACTCTCTCCATCCTCCCCTCTGTAGGGGCTCCTGGCCAGCAAGCTGGGGTTAAATGAACAGAAATGATCATGAACATAACTGAACAGTGCCCACAAGATGAACCGCCAGGCCCTTTAAAGCAGAGCTAGTCATTAAGGGTGGCTCATGGCAGAAGGGGCCTGAGATTTAAAATTCTGAACTGAGCAAGGTAGAATGCATTGTCTGGTGTAGAAGACAAAAACATGTCCACAGGTTTGAATTCAACCTGGGCTCTAGCACTCAGGACGTCAGTGACCTTGGGGCAAGTCCCTCCCCGTATCTTTTTTTGTTTTGTTTTGTTTTGTTTTTGTGGTGCCGGGGATCGAACTCAGGCCCTTGTGCTTGCCAGGCAAGCACTCTAATCACTGAGCTAAATCCCCCGCCCCCCTCCCCATATCTTACAGGGAACAGTTAATTTACCCATGTGGCAAACACCGATTGAGCTCCTACTGTGTACGCGGCACTGTGGGACAGATGAATTTTCAGTTGTTTTCCAATAGAAACATGCCCAAAACCTCAAATGTGGTGAATCTGAGAGTGAGAACAAAATAGACTGTATTATTTTAATTGTGTAACTAACACAGAGCATAAAATAAATGTGGCATGTGATAATGTACTTTGGAAATATTTGGTAGGTTTTTTTGTTTGTTTTTGGTGCTGGGGATCAAGCTCAGGGCCTTGCACTTGGGAGGCAAGTACTATATGACTTGGGCTAAATCCCCAACCCTGTGTTTGTTTGTTTGTTTGTTTTTAAGATACCACTTTTGGCATTTTTATTCTCTAAAATGTGTACATGCTATGCTCTTGATTTAAGTTTTTATTTTTATATTTCTTTTTATTTACTTCAGGTTTACTTTGCTTTTCTTATTCTGTTTTAGAGAGAAACACAAATCACTGATGTTTTTTGTTCCAGATATAATCATATAAAGTTGTGAATTTTCCTGTAGCCTTAGGGGCTTCCTAAAATTTTTTGGGTTTTTTCAGTATGATTATTTGAAATATTTTAATGTCACTTGTGATTTTTTTTGATCTAGGTAGCAAGGAGAAATATGTTGTTTAATTGTGAAATATTTGCACATATGTATTTTAATTTTTGAATTCTAGTGCGTTTTGCTGTACTCAGAAGCATACTTCGAAAGCACCACACTATACCCTGGAACACTGGGAGAGACGTGCTCATGGGATGTATAGTCCAGCTCTGGGTTTCCAGTGGCTGCACTGTGAACTCACCATGCAATGTGAACTTGCCACACTCCAGAGGCTGCAGTGTGAACTCGCCACATTCCAGAGGCTGCAGTGTGAACTCACCATGCAATGTGAACCTGCCACACTCCAGAGGTTGTAGTATGAACTCGCTGTGCAGTGTGAACTTGCGACACTCCAGAGGCTGCAGTGTGAACTCACCATGCAGTGTGAACTTGCCACAATGCAGAGGCTGCAGTGTGAACTCACCATGCAGTATGAACTTGCCGCACTGCAGAGGCTGCAGTGTGAATTCGCCACACTCCAGAGGCTGCGGTAGGAGTTTGCCATGCAGTGTGAACTCGCCACACTCCAGAGGCTGCGGTAGGAGCTCGCCATGCAGTGTGAACTCACCACACTCCAGAGGCTGTGGTGCAAACTTGTCATGCAGTTTCCAGTTGCATCCGTTGCCCTCAGGTCTGCTCTCTGCTTCTACAGCTCAGGAAGCTGTGGCTTCTGTTTGACCTGCACGTCTGTGACATGTGGAAGCCTTCAGAGTCCCCCAAGGTAAAAAACTGAGAAAACATTGTGTTTACTTTTTTGCAAACATGAAGTTTTATACTGACACCACCCTCTCATGCTCCCCCTAAAAAGTTTCGCATTTTGTCTGGTTTTATGCTTGTGTATAGTTGTGTATGGGGGGAGAAGTCATGCTCTGTCATGACCCGATCCCAAGTACTACTTTTTAATTGAATCTTACTAACATTTTAATATTAACATAAGAAAATGGTCTTGGAGACTTGGGTTTAAAATACAAAATGCACTTATTTTTATCAGGGCCATCTTACAGGCTTTTAATTTAATTTTTCTTTGCATTTCTAATCACAGATTTCCTTACCTTTACGAATATCAGAGGAAAAAAAATATTGAACTATTTTTTCCTCCACTTAGGAGCAACTAAATTGCACCCGCAATTGCTTTATTAAATCTTTTACCAATCTCTGATAATGCCTTTTACTTGATTCCTTTTAAAGACAATGCTAAGAACTTGTTAAGAATGATCAATTTAAGCCATAAGATCAGTATGAATGGCTTACTGATTTGTTCACTAAAGCACAATGTTATCATCTCACAGTGCAAAACTTTTATTGGGTTATACATAGTCCCTTGGAACTAAATAGTTGCAAAGCCAGTACTGTATCTGGGCTTTGTGGCTAGGTCTGTGCTTTTGGCTTTGTGGCTAGGTCTGTGCTTTTGGCTAAGTCCCACGTAACTGGCTGATCACTCCATCCCTCCTCATTAAAGGGGCGGGGAGTCTTCTACCAATGTGTGAAGGGTTAGATGCCTCTCCTGCCTTTGCCTGATGTTCTTATGATTTGTGTCTGATTTTATATATTTTGCTGAATCTCTCCTGTGTTTCATTCTAGTCTTTGACAAATATACCAAACAATTCTGTTTCAGGCAAGTCACTACCTTTGTATCTGTTTTGAAAGTCTAACTCCAGAGACTTCTCAGACTTCTTATAATTACTTACAGTATACCCACTAGGAAAAGAGTCTTTATTTATTGCATTCTTTCAGCTGCTCTTTTCCTACTGCACATGGTACACATCCACAAAACTGCTGAAACTCGAGGTGTTTTTTTTTTTTTCTTTTCTCCTCCAGAGCATACACACAAAATTACTTTACTTTAAGTCCTTATTAACTGGGAATAGTTTTTCCTCTCTGTAGCAAGGAGAAGAATTTGGGTTTCTTGGCTTTTGATGAAAAATATCCAAGTTTTATACTCTTTGGAAAAAAAAAGTTTCACTAGGTCAAAGTTTATGGATTCCATATTTAATTCTTAGGTCATGTTGTTGAAATAATTCCTAGAAGGTAACCATCTCAGGTTTTGTCCTTTTGTTTTTTTATAGTCATCCAAGGTTGTGCAAAGGAACTTTGTAACATCTGCTCTGGATATTTGCATACTTTGTTTTCCTTACTTACTGGTTCTTTCACATGTTTCAAGTAGATAAGACTGCTGGAGGAGTGCATTTGGATAAACGAAATAATATTCTGTCTTCCTCTCACGTGTGTAGATTTATCAACAAGCTATAATTTAAAATCGTAAGTGCCACTGTTTTTTGGGAAAAAGATCAAGTCTGCAGGACACAAAATAAGGAATCCCTGGCTCAGACTGATCAAGGCATAGATGGAAAGTCCAGGCAGAGTTATTTTGTGCAAAATTTCAAAAAGCAAAAAATAGAGGAAATTATTTTGAAAAATAAATGAGTGGGTGGGTAATGTAAACAGTTTGAAGAAGAAACTGATAATTGGAGTTGGGTGGGAAAGAAATCTTTTTACAGAAAGACTATATTGTCAAGGGAGGATTGTATGAACTCTGTATACTTACTGTAGCCTAAAAACTCTTGCTGTTTCAACCCCATGATTGTGTTTGTATTTAAAAGTTTAAGAGGCTTTTTGTTCTTTGAACCATAATTGTCTGTGTTTCTCGATTGGTATCCTGTCTCCTTATTTAGTGCACAATCCTCATGGCCCTGCTCTCCTTTTTTTCAGCTGAGGAATTTATCTGTTTTCTAGAGCCCCAATCCTCCATTTCTGTTATGAGCTTCTCACATGGGAGGCTGTCCAGGGTTCCCCCGTGGCCAGCAGTGGGATTGGCTCATAGACTGAATCCAAACAAGATCCCAGGGACCTATGGACTCCTCTGCCTACTGAGTTAATGGACTATTTAATAAATGTTAGTACATCGGTTGACTAATGGATTGCACACTACTCCTTCAAGTCATAAGTGACTGAGGTACAGTGGACTAGGAGAGGCACATATAAACCCACTAGAAATTTTTACTGGGTTGTACACTGCCCCTTGGAACTAAATAGTTCCAAAAACAGTTCTGGATGGTATTGCTTTGAGGCCAAGTCTGAGCATTTTTGTTTAAATCATGCCCCAGAGATAGGGAATTTAAAGAAAAACATGAGATTAATTAACTAATTAATTAAGCAACTTGCAGCCACAGTAAAGAACCCCCCCCCCCTTAGAAAACAGCACTGGAAGGGCTGATTTTGTTTTCATCAATCTGGGTGAGCCAACGTATGTGGTTCTCAAGTGGGTAAATAAACAGGCAAGAAGTCTAAAATGTAGTTCTGTGGTCGTGAGTAGGGAAAGAAAGGTATGAACTGGTAGCATTCTCTATTTCTCTTTGGGAAGCTGGACTGAAAAGTGAAAATCAAGCTCCTTTTACCAAATCCCATTTAATCAGGTCTTTTTATCTGCAGGAATACCTCAGCCTCTCCCAAAGTGACATTTTTTTTGTTTACTGGGCAATAGAGTATCTGCTTTCAGTTCCCACTTCCCAGAGTCACAGGTCCAGGAACTGAATTTTAAAGAATAGATAAAATAAATGTAACTTCTAGAAACCGCTTTTCTATCCCAAGCTTCAATAACTATTTGCTTCATGTTTTATTTTTTTTATTTTTTTTTTTTTTTTGTGGTGCCGGGGATCGAACTCAGGGCCTTGTGCTTGCAAGGCAAGCACTCTAATCACTGAGCTAAATCCCCTAACCTTCATGTTTTATTTTGTTTTATAAAAACACTCGAATCTTATTTTTTTGTATAAAATAAGGACAATTCTATTTCTTTCCAATCCATTAGTCAATTGAATCTCTAGCATTTGTTAAATAAATTTAAGAAACCAGTGGAGCATTTTTATTTTACGCAGTGTTTTTATGTATGCTGGAGACTGTACTTGGACACTACAGTCTTCTTCATTATTTCTCTGTTTGTCCCATAGCTACATCGCAGTTTAATGCTCTGAGTGTGAAGCCGCTCTTGACACCTGACTGCCTGGCTAGGTGACTCTCTGCTGTAAGTGCCTTCCCGGCCCTGCAGGATGGGCAGCAGCATCCTCAGCTGCCATACACTAGATGCCAGCAGCACATCCCTTCTTCCCTCGCTTCAACTGCAACAAACAAAAATTTCTCAAAGAGATTACCACATATCCCCGGCACACAAAATATCTCCACTTGAGAGTCCTTGTTTTAGTCTTGTTAGCCTTTTATTACACTTTGTTTAGTACACAGAACAATTCTTCCCTTTTCTCCTCCAAATATTTCTCAGTTATTCCCATATGGTTATGATTCCAGTTAAACTTTAGATTCACTTTATAAATATATTTAATACATATTTAACTTATATATTGATTTAGGAGAGGAATGGGATTTTAAAATATTAACTATCTCATACAGAAATGTTTCTATATCAATATTTTTCTTTTTTTTTTTTACATTTAACGTGCAGTCCTGCAATTGGTTGTAAGATTATTATTTGTTTCAATTTTTTTTTTCTTTTGTGCTGGGGATCTGAACTCAAGGCCTTGTGCTTCCCAGGCAAGCACTCTAACCACTGAGCTAAATCCCCAGGCCCTTGTTTCAATTTTTATTAGTACATGTTTGCAGGACATAATGATCACATTCCTCATGAGAAGTTGGTACATGTAGATAACATATCTTTAATTTCTTTTTCATCTCCTCCCCTCCCCTATCTCCCCTTTCCAGCTCTCGGTCCCCTTCCCTTTCATGAAAGAATATTTTCAAGCTGGGTATGGTGGCACAAGCCTATAATCTGGCAGTGTGAGAGGCTGAGGTAGGAGGATTTGCAAGTTCAAGCCCCTCCTGGGCAACTTAGTGACTTGGTGAGACCCTGTCTCAGAATAGAAACACGGACTAGTGATATAGCGCAGTACATAGGCTCTGGGTTGATCCCCGGTACCACAAATTTTTTTTTAAAATTTGCCTTCTTGTTTAATCTGCATTATTACTCCAGAGGTAGATATGTAAATTATTATTTACATTTTATATGATAGACTCAAATGTTGGATGAGCCAGTTGGCTTGGATTCTGAGGCTCTTTCTTTCAAAATCTATCTCAGTTGAAGGCCTAAAAGTTGGGAAACAGGAGAAGAAAGATATAAAATATGCTGTGAGACTTTATTTAAGAGAAGAGTTGGAAGCAAGAATTTCATTTTTCAAAGCAAAAGACATTTTTCCCCGCAGCTTTGGGTTTTTTAAATTTCTTGCTTTCTCTCTTGGCAGAAAATCCCATAAATTTCCTTCAGCTGATTTCCAGGTCAATTTTGCAAACTCTAGAGATTTGTGCACTTTGAATAGATTTGAAGACAACCCCTTAATTAGAGATGCTTGGGTGATGTTCTGAGGCATTGTTATCTCATTCATTTTAATGGGGTCTAGTATTTTATTTAAAAGTTCAGCTGGGCATAATAAAAAGGTGAATTATGTGGTCATGACCCGAAGCTCATTATGATCCTAAAATATTTGACTTTTCCTCTCCTTTTCCTATCTCTGCCTAGGTCCAGGGAATGGAGAATAAATTGGAATTTAAAATTTGTGTCCCGAAGTCTTTTTGACAAAAATTCAGACTATAAATATCACCTATGCATGAATATGAAGAAAGAATGTTTCTTTTTCTTTTGTCTCAGAATGTGGCCGTAAGGGACTTCCGCAGGTCAGTTAGGATATGAAGAAAGGAAAAACTGGAATTGGCAGAAATATCAATGGTGCAGGTCAAGGGATCCAGGGAAAGCTTGGAAGGAAGAAAGGTTCAGGCAAGGAGAGAGTACACAATGTCTGAGGACAACAGGCCACCAGGAAGGACTAGAGAACTGTCTGGTATCAGATGGACTGATTTCACATGATTTATCGGACATGTGCTAAAAAGAGATGATTGAAAATCCAGTGGGTTAGTGGCATCAGGAAAATCTTCCCAGAAGTCACCTGGCTCCAGTTTCTGAGCAAAGTTCAGGGATAGACAGGAAAAGCAGTTAGAGGGGGACTAAAGGTAAGTCAGAACGGTAGTTTTGCAGAATCGGATGATAGCGGCAAGAGCACAACCCAAGGAACACTCCAGAATCTCACTCAAGTAGGGTATAGAATGAAATCCTGGCAGAACCAGTAGCAAGTATTTCTTTCTTATATATCCTGATGTGTTAGTTGGGACCAGTTTTCATCACATTACAGATAAGAGTCAGCTTATCCATTATATTGAACAATGCTTGTTGAGCACCTGTGGAGGAGGTGAGGGAAGCTCAGTAGATGGGCAGAGAAACATCCTACTGCCACGCAGTTTGTATCCTAATACAGGGAGAGTGACAACATAACAAATAGAGAAAATTAAACAGACAAGTTCTATAGTATGTTAGAAAGTAGAAAGTTATATGGAGAATGGTGCAGGATAAAGTGAATTAAGAGTGCCAGGTGTGAAATCAAAATAAATGCAGACTTAGAAAAGGTTGAATGCTAAGACTATTCCAGTGGCAAGAGTGCGCCAGCCTCCAAAATCTCAAGCATCTCAAAATCAAACAGTGAGGGAGTTGTACAGGCAAAGGGGAGCAGAACTAGCTTTAAGTTTTTAGCAGGAGGGTGAGGAGGGTGTGCAGATGGCAAAATAAAGATTCTTCAGTGTAGAAATATTTTTATTTGTGGTTGGCCATTTCTCAGAATAAGCTGTCGAGATGAGATGTACCACACCTTAGTGGTTAAATGTTTGTTGAAACTGGGCTGGTAGTAGTGTTGATGGGGCAGCTAAAGGGTCAAAAATGATCAAGAATGCCATATTCATACACCCATTCCCCCAGCAGATGTAACTATGATGTAATATAATCACATTACTTGTCTTAGTTACTTTTTTCTTGTTGCTGGAACAAAATACCCCACCCCCAAAGTTAAAAGAGGAAAGGTTTATTTAGCTCACAGTTTATAGAGGTTTCAGTCCCCAATCATCTGGGTTCAAGGCAGGGTGGCCTAGCAGACAGGCAGAAGGCGGCAAAGCAGGCAGCAAGGCAGGCAAGGGGAGCAAAAGGGACCTAAACGGCTTCTTCCTGTGCCTTTATATCTTACCCAGGCTGCCAGGACTAGGGCAGTGCAAACCAATCAGTGGACTGATTTAGTAATCACACACCCTTTCTCCTAACATCACACACTCTCGATCCAGCCACCTCTGATCCAGTCACCTCTTACCACATGAGGTTTTGAGGGGACATCTAGACACAAACCATAACACTCCTCCTCCCCCTCCTCCTGCAAACCTCCACGGCAAGCCACAGTTTAGGGGCCTTGCTAAAGTTTGGTCAAGTGCAAGTTCCATAGGCTGCCAGGACAATGGTGAGCACCTGGTCCCAAGGGAGAGTATCTACATGTAATATAAAAGAGTGTGGTTAAAGAAGGGCTCAAGAAGAAGCTCACCTACTAGAGTTAAGCGAGAAAGTGGAAAATTGAAGGTTTCAAGGGAGCAAAGCCTGCTGTTATCAGGAGAAAAGCATCCATGACTGAGGGAAGGGCAGCACAAGCACTGAGTGGGAGAAGTTTAATGACTGTGTTTGAAAAACAGAATGATGGGTCGTGCTTTCCAAAGACGGCGCTGGTAAGGGCTCCCATCTCACCAGCTGCCTGTTGTTGTGTGACCATGCCATATTCCCGTGAATAAGTCGAGTTTGTCTTTCTGTGGACTCAGATCCTCGAGGTCTGTGACTCCTGTGACCGCCAGAACATGGTAGAAGTGTCTGTTGCTCTGTCAGTTGCAGGTATTGCCCTTACCCGGCCTGGTGACTTCTACTGCCTGCTTTCTTTGGTCTTGGTTCTTGGCCACTGACTCTTAGAATAAGGAACAGCATAACTGCCTCCTAAGAGAAGCCCAAGACACGTGGAGAGGCTGTGGGGAGTCCCTCTGGTCTGCAGCCCTGACTGAGCTTCCACCGTCAACCGTTACAGGCGGGAGCCGTCTTAGACATCAAGGTCATTGAGGCTTCAGATGACTTCGGACCCTGCTGACATTGAATTATAAGCATACAAGAAACTGCAAGCAAAATGCCCAAGTGGTGCTGGGATGTGGCTCAGTACTAGTGTGCTTGCTCAGCACGTGCTAAGCCCTGGGTTGGGTCTCCAGCATCACAAAAGAAACAGTAACAGAGATCGCCCAATCAAAGCCAGTTGACTCATAGAACTACCTAGAGGTAACAACTAATTTTTGTAATAAGTAATTTAATTTTGTGATTGTTTGGTATGGAGCAATTAATGGCCAAATAAACCATAAGGAGAACACTACAGCTATAGGCAAGTGAGCAAGAGAAAAATTAGTAAGAAATGAAATCAGAGAGGAACATAAGTTCAACTGCGTGATTCCTACAAGGACTTTGGGTTTTGCTCTGAGTGGAGCAGTGGACTGTTGCAGGGTTATACGAAAGGAATAGCATGATCTCATTTCCATTTTGAAATGACCCTCCTGATCGCTGTGTGGGGAGCAAATTACTATGGTAACAACCTGGATGAGTAATTGTTATGAAGCACATCTTACAAGCAGTGGGGTGGCAGGGAAGAAGTTGTTGGCATCTGTATACAGTTTGCAGGCAGAGCACAAAAGTCCTGGTGGGTAGAGATGTGGAAAAGTGAGGTAGTCAGGGGTGCCTGAGTGTTGGCAGAATGATGTTCTGTCTAGCAAGATGAGAAATGCTGGAGTACAAGGTCAAGGAGGAAGATTGAGTTCTCCTTAGTGTATGTTAAATTAGCACTTGTTAGATGTCGCAATAGAAATACAAAGAAGGAAACAATACATTCAGTTTGGGGGTGAAGGTGTCAGGGTTGAAGCTGTATGAGGTGTGATTGAAATCTACTGTGAATGTTTAAATTAAAAAGTAAAAGTCACATTGCCATTAATCCCCCTCAAAGTACCTCCTCTTGCTTTGAACGCACTTACCTCATCATTCTTGCCACTTTCTCAAGCAGTTCTGGAAGTCCTCTCTGGGGAGGATCTTTACAAGGTGTGATCAGAAATATTATGAATGCTCCTTCTGAGTGCCATTCAGTGGAAAGGCAGGCCCACAAAACTTTAGTGTGTCCCCATCCATGTTATCAGCTAGATCTGGCACCATGTGATTCCTGACTCTTCTCCAAGATAAAAATGTCCATGAAATGTAAACATTTTAAATCAATTTGGGACACCCGGGCAGCCATGACAGTACAGCTGAAGACCCTCATGAAAGAGGACTTCCAGAACTGCTTCAGAAAGTGGCAAGAATGACGGGATAAAAGTGTTCCGAGTGAGGGGTAGTATTTCGAGAGGGATTAATGGCAGTGTGTCTTTCACTGTAATATGTTAAAAAATGTAAACATTCATCGTACTTTTTTATTAGGCCTTGTCAATATGAGAGTCTTTAGTGTACCATATGGGCCAAGATTCCATAGGGAGTGAGTATATTTAGAAGACAGAATAGGCCCAGGGACCCTACAGATCAGAGTGGAGTAGAACATCCTTCTGAGGCATTCCAAAGTTAAGAGCCAGGGAGAAGAGAGTCAGCAAACTGGACCAAGATGAGGCAGTCAGGGACACAGGAGGAAATCCAGGGAACTCGTGTCTGGAGGTCTAGGGAAGAAAGCGTTTCCAGAAGGAAGAGGATATGAGTGTGTCACATGCCACGATAGGACAAGTAAGAAGAGCACCGAGAATTGGCCTCCGTGTTCAGCAGTGTGGTTTCAGATAAATAATCTGATTTCTTTCTGTTTCTCCATAAACACAGCACAATGTTTACTGAGCATTTACTATACTATCCAATGCTTCCTAGACCTTGGGGAGAGTAAATCAAATAAAATGCTCTCCGAGGAGTTCAATCAGCCAAACCATATACTTCGGAACTACTGTGTGTATGAGGAATATAAATGTGGAGAAGGCACTTGTTTAACCTAAGAGGAAAATTAGTAGACAGAAACACAGGGGACTACTAAACTGTAGAACAGGTAAAGCCTACATGAAATGTCACAACCAATTAAAATTTCAGTAAGTGGCAACATATGAGACTATGTTCTCTACGATGAAGGGAAAGGTAGCTTGGATTGGGAAAGTCAGGAAAAACTTCACGAAAGGCATGTGCATGGAAGAATGCAAGGACGGGGAACATGTAATTTGGGCACTAGAGGTCGACAAATAGGCAATTTGGGAAAAAGAATATTGACATAAGTATACGTGATGATGTGGATGCAACTGGAAGATATTTTGCCAAGGGAAACGAAGCAATCACATGAGGACAAATACAGTGTAATTCCGCTTACACGGGGTATCTGTCTAAAACAGAACCTGTTGTTGCACCCAAGAGACTTCACAGAACTTGTTCCCTGCAGAGTAGGGAGAACTGCTATACGCCTAACAAGTTGTTAGAGGACTAGACCTCTTCTTAAGTCATTTTACCAACATTAAAAAGACAATGACAGTCAGTAATGAATTTTTTTGAAAGTAAATGTGACACACCAAGAATGGATAAGGCTACCTGAATGACTGGAATGTGGCCTCTTTCTGAGCCACGTGGGGGCTTGATAAATGTGGGAATTTGAGACTACTGGATACATCAGAGACCTATATTTTAAGATAATCGATCTAGTGGTGGAAGTTAGGGTAGAGTGTGGATGGAGGGTGGTAAGATCATATCACTGGGATTGGCTGCGGCTTAAAAATGCTTACAGACATTTTAAAGTTTTTTTTTTTAAACGTAAAGGAAGCTGTCCCTCTCTTAAGTATGTGTACTTCTGTACATTTAGGATGGTGTGTGTGTGTGTGTGTGGTGTGTAACAAACATCTCTTTATTAATGAACTAATTTATAGCTACGTAGCTACTTAGTTTTTGCTGCCTGGATTGGAATCTGTTTCTTTCACATTCTAGCCGTTACAAGTGTTGTACTTAAGAATTCAATTCCAATACATGGGCTTTCTTTAGAGTCTACCACAAAAAAGAAATTTGTGTTAGGGTTTATATTTCTCTTATTTTCTGTTTTTGCGATTATATCATCCATAAACATTTATGTTTCAGTCCTTTAATTCTTATAAACACACACACACACACACAAATGCCAAAAAGTAATAATTCATCATCATTTTCCCTTTCCCTGTTTTAGATATTTGGAAAAGGTTTTCCAGTAAATATTTCATTGGTGGTTGGGGATTTGGGGATTTAGCTCAAGTGGTAGAGCACTTGCGTAGCAAGCACAAGGCTCTGAGTTCGATCCCCAGCAGACCCCAAAAAAGAAAAAAAAAGTCATTGGTAAGTGCTTTTATTTTTAAGTCATTATCAACCTTTTGTAGTGTTTTACATTTCTTCATCTTGTCCTGCCTATATATATATGTATATATATATTTTTTTTGTTTGTTTGTTTTGTTTTGTTTTGTTTTGTTTTGCATTCTCATCTTCTCATCCTTTTAAAAACATTCACTGAGCATTTGTCATGTGGGCAACTGAAACACCAACGTCACCATCCCCACACAGGTCTCGGGCTCCAGAGACGTTGTTTTAAATCACTGTAGACAGAATAGAACATTAGATATTACACAAGCACAAGCAAATTGCTACCCTTCTCATTTCTTTTTGTAAATTTTATTAATTGACACATCTCTTAGTGGGTGATAAATTGGTTAATTTCAAAGCTATAAATTTTACTTTTTTCCAAAGCAATAATAGTATTACCATTTTATCAGAAATTTATTTTGGTATCTTTGCATTGCTTTATGCATGATTTTTTATTGTCATCTTCCTTCTCTTCAAATACTTATTTAGAAATATGTTAGGTGGAGGGTGTGTTTATTGCATTGGTATTCCTGCATTCACAGCAATGGTGTGAATTAGTGTATTCATGCTTGTTAATGACTCGTTTGAAAGTGTTACACTGTGCTCTGAGTGTGAGCTTTCATTTAATTATGTAAACATATCTCTTAGGCTGCAGTTTGTTACATTTTATTTTGAAATCTAGAAGAGACCCTTCTTGATAGAAAACACCAGGACGTTCACAATAGATGGTGTGGCCAACACATCTTTGATTTCTCTGTATCCTATAAGCTTGCTGTAGCTATCTATCGTGCTCTTTCTCCATGCATCTGTTACTTGTAATGGGTGCTTTAAAAACTCTTCCCTCCCCTTTTATATTCATCTGAAAAATAATTGTAGCTAACTTAATTTTCGTATATTTTAAAATATCAACATAGTTTTTAAAGACTGTTTTCCACCTTTTTTGTTTGTTTTAATTAGCAGACCTCTTCTCTGAGAAACAGAAATCTAGGCCACTTCTGCTAGAAGATGACCTCAGCTTTAACAAGCCTAGTGACGAGGGTCCTTAGGCCCTTCCTACTGTCCTAAAGGACGCATGGGTTACGGATGGTTGGAAAATGGGGTTCAACCCATGGTAACTTATGCTCTCTTATGGATTCTCTTTAACATCTGGAGAATGCATTAGTGAATTCAGTTCTATTTTGATTCCTTTATAACATTCATGTAATGTGTAGCTTTGAACTTCTTATTAGCACATAGCCTCATGAACTTGGTATTAGCACATAGATTTCAGCCCATTGTGCAAGAGTCTGCAGAAAGGAGACCCTGGAGAAGGAGCTGCCCGGGGGCACAATGGACTGCTTATAAAAAAACAAATCAACCAAAAAACAACTCTTGCTAAAGCTTATAAAGATGAGAAAAGAAAAAGATTTATTTGCTGTTAGCAGCAGGTCATTCTAGTAGTGACCTGGTTCTGGCATCTAGGCGTCTGTGGAGTACATTTTGTAGAGTACATAGGTCTAGGGCTGGGTGTGAGACTGGTGACCAGAAGCAGGGATAGAGTGTGGGGAGCAGGTCAAATGTTTTCTGAGGCTAGTGTACTGTTATCCATTTCCTGGAAAAATAATCAAAGAGTAATTCCAGAAAGGTGCATTAAGAGTTAACCATAGTCAGCTAGGGCTGGTGGTACACGCCTGTAATCCCAGCACTCTGGGAAGCTGAGGCTAGAGAATTCCAAGTTTGAGCCCATCCTGGGTGACTTAGTGACTGAGGAGACCCTGTCACAGAAGAAAAGGGGGTCTGGGGTGTAGCCTTCCATCCCCAGTACTAATAAAAACAGGTGGAATAAGTATGAACCTTCAGCTTTTTTTTTTTAAAGGTGTTCAGTCCTGTACAGTTTTGAGCATCTTCTGCATACACCCATCCTGTTAGAAGTCTTCTAGGCCCTGCACGGACTCTAAAGCACAGCCATAGAAAAAGTACCAGCAAAGCAAGATGAGGCTGATGCAGTCCACAGCTTCCACTAAATCTAACGAGGCGCCCCACATTTCCCCTGCCCTGTGGTCTTATAGCAGCTCGAGCCTAGAAGTTAGTGGGAGAGGTACCTTGGGATGTCTGCAAATGACCCAATAAAGTCTCAGCAAAATATTGAAGAACGGTGTGGAGATGCACGAAAAGTAATCTCAGGACTCTTGGCCTAAAGGGACAAAGTACTGGCCTGTCAGTGACTATGGGATTGCTTAGATTATTCTTTTATAGCTCTGGCTTGTAGCTGCTAAGCAGGAAGGTCGAGTTTTTCCTTTTCCTCTGCTCACTCACCTGCCCTACTTATTCCTAAAGTGATAGTGAATGATTGCATTCCCTGAAGAGGTGAGGTGATAGCCTAATTAAATGTGTGGGTTTGTACAGCTAGAGATGGGGAAGAATCCATAGCATTTCTAAGACCAAATATAATTTTATTACGTATTTCTCAAACTACTTGTGCAAAAGGGACAGTTTTACTTTTGAAATTTATTACCCATCACAGACTTAAACGTCTATAGAACATAATAAAATTGAATCACTTCAAAAGCTGTACAAGTGGTATAAAATGCAAATGTAAACTTTTTTCATTATTAGATTCAAAAGACATGAAATTTTCTGTCAAACTGTTCTGAAGGTTTCTACAGACTCACTCTCCCTTTCGGTACTCATCTCGTCATAGGAAACTGAAATTTGCAGGCTCACTGTGGTCTGGACGGCTTCGGAGTATCAATTTTCTATAGTTAAATATTCTGAAGGAATGTTGTGATTAACTTTGAAATAAATTTATGTTCTCCTTTTTGGGCAAATAAGAGGAGGACAGGCAGCTTTTGTTTGTATCTACTTCACACTTATCTTTAGCTCAGAATAATCATGGCAAATTGGCTTTTTTTTTTTTTTTTTTTTTGTGGTGCCGGGGATCAAACTTAGGCCCTTGTGCTTGCTAGGCAAGCACTCTAATCACTGAGCTAAATCCCCAGCCCCAAATTGGCATATTTTGAGGTAGTAAATTCTGCTCTGTTTCACATTCAAGGTTGTAAAACTTGGAAATTAAAGGAAGAATTCTCTTTCAATATTGCTCCCAGGAAAAAAAATCAGTGGTAAGCTATTATTAATGTATATATTAGATTTAATATCTGGCCTTTTAAAAGTGGTATGCAATAAAATTCACACCTCCAATCACACAAATATAAATGAAATCACAGAATAAAAACAAGCACTTTAAGAGTAAAGGGATAAAGGAGATAAATATGTATATAAAATTCTGTTCCAAAGTTAGACCTGTATGTAAGAAGACAGTTAAATTATCTTTTTCTATAGTTTAGTAATTAAGAGCATACACCTCGGAATGAGGGCTACCTAGGTTCAAATCTATCTGACACCATTAATGTAATTCTGATTGGGTCAAGTAACCTCCTTAAGTATGAAGCAAATGCAAATAACAACAATGTCTTCCTCATGGTGTAGTGAGGATTAAATGAGTTAATACATGTAAAGAATTTAGAATAGTGGCTCAGGACACGTATAGATATAAAGATGGAAGGGTAATGCTTTCTGTTCTCTGAGAGCTATCAGCGACTCTTACAAGCAAAATGTAAAACAGTACAAGTTCACTGTTCTAAGATGAACAAATGGATGGAGGGTTAGATGTGAATAAGTAGTATAGCCGTTCAGTGAGTGAGGAAACTGAGAACCAAGGAGTGTGTGGTTTATTTTTGATCTCTTGGCTAGGAAAACTTGGGCTGAGGATATAACTAACTTAGCCAGGGCTCTCTCCCCTGCACAGCATAATCTCAGCTTCTCTGCTTATGAGCTGCTTGATTTTGGGAGGTGACTCAGCTTCCCTGAGCCCTAATTCCTGTATTTGTTAAACAGAGATAATGATACTCTCTCTTGGGAAATTGCTATGAGTGTTAAATGAGAAGGTGTACATAAAGAGCCGTACAGGGTGCCTGCAAGCATTCAATATATCTTCACCTTTATTAATGGTAATATAAATAATCTATTTCATCTCTGTATTTCTGTGGAGAGTAGGTTGCATATTTGGAGTCACATAGCCAAGATTGGCTCTATTTTCGCATACAATTTTTGCTTCTAAATAGAGTATGCAAGACAACAATCAGCGATAATAGATACATAGAAATATATACTACAATTAGAAGGTAAAATCTTCCCAGAAGAGATAATTAATTGCAAAATGAAGTGGGTTAGGTTTATATCCTTCTCTTTATGCTTCCAGATGAGGCTACAGCATGCTTTAAAACATTACAAGGCGTGAGCTTCAGGGAAAAGAATACCAAAACATCTCTGGACAGTGGAGTCTGTACTAAGCATCTACAGCAGTTCCTGGCACCAAAAAGGTCTTGAATTGCCTCTCATTGGGATGACTAGAAATGTTTCCTTTCCATGCCCTCTCCACAACCACTCATTACTCCTAAACAAAACAGGTGGGTCAGTGTCCAGGTCTGAGTAACACAAACACAAAGTGGGTGGAGGGGGGGGGGGGGGGGGGGGAGAGAGAGAGAGAGAGAGAGAGATCTGTCTGGGAAAAACGTATGGCCTTCATTTGCAAGTAATTTGTAATGAAGTCTCTAAAAATACGTGCTTGTAAGGATTTGGGCTGGTTTTAAAATGTGAAGTGCTTAAACCTCTCAAGGCTGTCTTTTTTGTTGTCTGAAAGATAATTGTGGACTGAATGATGATGAATGTCATTGAAAACCAAATCGGCTCTGGATCTCTGGGAAGTAAGCCTTACAATGAGAAAAGTATGATCCAGTCCTGGGGTGCTGGTAAGCTGTTCTGCCAACTGTGAAGTCACTGATATAACAGGACCTCAAGAAGCCCTGGAGTGCAATCTGCTTGGGCCCTGGAGGGAGGCCAGGGAAGTGTGAGACAGAACTCTGTTCAGGTCCCATTGGAAAGATGGGATAAGTAAATGAAACAAATCATCTTGTCCAAGGTCAGTGAAAAATCCCATAATGACAAATCACAATGTAAAATGTGATTTAGGCCAGATGAGAAGCCTGTGTGCCAAGTGATTTGACTTATAGGAAGAAGAAAGCTCTGAGGTCTGCAAGGATCAGGAAAGGTCTGTGGAGGTGGGGAGATCTCAGACTGAAACTCAGTGGGTACAGAGCCCCAGGCCATGTGTGAGGGGGTAAGTCACTATGTCTTCGCAGGGATTGGTGCTGTCCAATGGGAGCAGGCAGGGATATGTCCTGACCTTAGGAACCCACCGGCGTGTCCCTTGGTATTCTCATGCTATGGCTTGAAAGACTGGTAACTAGGGTCCGGGTCTCCTCAGGGATGAAGGTTTGGGCAGTCATTGACCGTGGCAGAGGCACTAGCCAAAGCCTGAGGGAGAGTCTTTGAGAACCGCAGAAAAGGGAGGTGATGAGGATGGCGCAGTGCTCAGGACCAAGTGCACCAGCAGCAGGCTAACTTACTGTGCTGACTTTCTTTTCACGTATTTCCTCTCAGAAATTGTGACCATCTGAAAATAGGAGAATCTGTGATAGAAGGAGTAAATCTAACGTGTCTTGCAGTATTCCAGGGCAGCCTGTGTCCAATGTCTGATTGCCCACGGGACTGCCATAGCCCTACTCCTTTGTCTGAAGACCACGCCCCAGATCTCCCCACTGCTCGGGCTGCAGTTTGGGGCCTCAGCTCCTTGCTCTGCCTCTCTTGCCCCCCATCCTTTGCCCAGCTTGCTGTGGGCACCCTTCCTTAAACCAGCACTTTCAGTAAGACCCTTGCTCAGAGTCTGCTTCTGGACTTACAGGAAAAGAGCATTTAAGGTAGGGTGAGTGCAGATTTGAAGACCAGAAAAAACATGTTGAATTTGCTTGAGGTAGCCAGTCTTATTTAGTTGGAACGAGAGTGAATGAAAATTCTGGAAGAGAGTTTGGAAATACAGTTATTGGATGGCACTTTTCAGAAATTTAATGAAGCTCAATAAATTCAGTCTTTTTTTGTCTGTCTATCAGCTGAGACAGCTTATTACAGATGCAGTTTCCTAGATTCAACTGAAATATGTCAGAATCTATGCTCCAAGAATACATCTTGCAATTTAGAACTTGACTGCTCAAAGTGTGGGGTAGAAACACTCGTCCACATTGCTCACCCAAGTCTCCTTGGCACTCCTGGTCCAGGAAACTGCTTCTTACTACAGGAACACATGGTTTTCTGCTGAACGGCTCCTGGCATGATAACATGCTTGACCTGATGGCAAGTGGGCTGAAAACGTTGAGGAATTTGTGTCTTTGGAGCAGCTCTCAACCATGGCTAATGCGGGTTGGTGTATTAAGTATTCCAGGGTTCTCAGTGCGCAGACGAGTCCACTCCAAGGCAGGTTCTGCACCATGTCCTGACTGAGACTCTGTTGCTCAGAGTAGCATTTCCCTTGGGCTCTTTTTCTTGTCTGTCTCCATTCTCTGTCCCCCTGTTGATGTTTCCTGCATCCCTATTCAAAATCTTCTTGACAACCCCTGTGTTAGAGTCTTTCTGGGGATCCCTGCTGTTTCCACCATGCACCTTCCGTATGCCCATGAGGACCCTTCCCTGAGATGCAGAGTCCCTTTTTCTGCCACACTGCTCCACAGGTTTGGCTCCTTTGGGAAGAATTTTACACTTGATAACATATTTACAAATACTATTAATGAGGACAAATCTTTTTTTTAAGTGACTATAATCCGAATAATCTTAAGTGGTATTATAAGCAGAATACATCAGGGAATCTGGACTCATAGAGAGGAAGGTGTGCTTATCCTGGACGTGAGGGGAAGCTACAGTGCAAGCCACTGAATCCCCCAGAATTTGTCCCATCTTTGTTATGTGCAGCACACTGTGCAATAGCTGTACTAGTTGTGGGCTGGGAGGATGCATTTGGGGAATGCAGTTTATAGTCATGAAAACGGGGCGATGTTCAAGTTGGTTGATTCGGTATGCAGCTTGTTCGGGAGCTGCCTGGAGTCATGCTCTCAGGAGGGATTCCCTGCTGGTTTTGACTGGAGAGAGGTGATCTTGGAATAAGCCCCACTGGAATAAACCCCACATGTGACTGGTGAGCAGGTTCTAATTTCCATTAGGCTGCATGAGATGTGACAAATTTGTCCAAAAGCAGATTACTCTGTTCTTTCTCTACCTCATAGAGTCTTTAGCTTTTTCTAATTGCTTTCTGTAAGTTTGTATTGTTCCCACGACAGGACTGTAAGATGTATTGTGTCAACCCAGCATACTGTACAATTTTAAAGACACTTGTTAAGTTCATCCGTGAACTTCCTGTGGGTCTACTGAGTGCTTCTAGTGTACCACATGTGGCCTCCTGGGAACAGCTGTCTGCTCACTATCGCAAACCCTTGTCTCCTCTTGCCATGAAAAAACATACAAAATTCTTGGTCCTGGGCATTCTTACTAATGGCAGAGAGATACGAAAGTGGAGAAATTTGCCAACTCCTATAGCAAGTGTTATGACAGGAAAGGTAAAGGATAGAGTAAAGGATAGGAGAATTTCTGTCCACTCGGCCTCAGGGAACAGAAGAGGGGGCGGAGATGAATACAGAGTAGGGACTGTGTTAGGATATGGCGTGAGTGTGTTCCCAGAGCTCTCATGTGTTGGAATTCCATCCCCATTACTAGGTACGAAGAGGGTAGAAACTTAATTCTGCTGTGGTGTGTGGAGGTGAGCTCTTTGGGAGGTGATTAGGATTAAGGTCATCAGGGTGGAGCTCCTATGATTGAATCTTGGTGACTTTATCAGAAAAGGGGGAGGACAGAAGTAACACAGACTCATGCACACACTGCTTCTCTTACTATGTGACACGCTACATGGCCTCGGACCCTACCAGCAAGGCTACCACTGGATGTAGTCCCTAGACCTCGCATGTGTAGGACCACGAGCAAAGCTAGGGCCATTTTCCTTATAAAGTGACTCCATCTGTGCTATTGTGCTATTTGCAACAGAAAATGGCCTGGTGTAGTAGGTGCCATCTGAACTTCAAATGTACATACATCAGGCCTTAGCCAGATGGAATTTGGAGGCAGAAAGAAAAACACATGCAGTGGTGAAGTGAGGTGAACATGGGACAAATGAACAGTTGGCAGTTCAACAGCGCTGGAATGTGGTCTGCTCAGTACTGGAAAAGAAGGAAGGTGAGCCAGAGGTGAAGGTTTGAAACTGGTGTGCTGTGTAGTACAGGCTTTCTCCAAAGGGCGATAGGGATGTAGAAAAAAATTTTAAACAGATTGATCACAATATCAGATTTTCACCTTTGTTCCATCTGGCTGGTCTGTGGAAACACCATCCTGAGAAGAAAAAGGGAAAGGAAGGAGACCACTTAGGAAGGCAGGGCAGTACATGAAGCAAGAAAGCAGTGTGCTAAGGGAATTATCTGTGCCAGCGGAGAGAAGTGTAAAGGGACAGTAAAGGAGGAAGGCAGGCCTTATGTAGGAAGGTGGTGTGGGGTTGAGGGCAGCACAGAGAGGAAGTATATAGTCCATGCAGAGGAGATGTGACTTCACCTGGCTTTGAGATGAGAGGGCTCTTTCTTGCCCCCACCTTCCATTTCTTGTTACCTGTGCTCAAAATTCTTCTACAAGATCTTTGTTTATAGCCAGGCTGGTGCACACATCTATAATCCTGACACTCTGGGAAGCTGAGGCATGAAGAGTGCAAGTTCAAGGCCTGCCTTGGACTTTCCCCTTTTGCCTTTACCTGCTTTAATCTACTGACCAAACAACACCCAGGCCCATCAATCTTCTCTTGTCTCGGACCTGACTGGGTGAGAGTGGAATTCTGGGAAGCTCGCTAACTGCTTGTAACCACTTGCTACGCCTTTCGCTTTTCACAAGACATAAATCTGTGTCTTTTCACAAGGCAACGAGCTGTGACAACAGTCACAGATGACATCTGATGATGCACCTGTGACCACATCCATCCTGTGGATGTGCCTTAGAAATACCTGCAGACCCAGGCTGCCAGACAGTCGAGGAGCTCCAGCTCAGGGGTGATCTTTCTATTGCAAAAGCCGGACTAATATCACTCTTCTAACTGTTCTGGGTTTCTTTCAGCAGTCTGACGCCATGATTCAGAAAGGGACCTTCAGATACCTACCAGGTAGTAAGGGCCCTCGAGCTCCTGACACTCACATTTCTGCACGCCAACCAGAGCACCTACTGGAGTTCCTGATCCTGAGTTCTAAGTTCCAGTCTGCTGGTAGCATGGTAAGGATTTGATTTACATTCTAAATATGCATTTGATTTCTGGCAGTGGTTTCTTTTATGGTCATTTGATAATTTCTGTAGATCAATTAAGTAGTCTTGTAGATATTTGTCTCTATTGGATAAAATATGACAGAAAATTGAGTTTGTTGCTCTTTTCTGTTTATCTACTTTTCTTTATTTTGAACTTGAAGAATCTATACCTATTGGGAAAACAAGAGCTCTTTGTATATGAAAAAGTATTATATATCCGTGTTTCTGCCTGATCTATGGCTGAAATTTTAGAATTAATGCTACAAGCTCTCTGTGTCTATATGGATGTTTGATGTGTCTATGGGGATGTAATATTTTCTTACCTTCGGATGGGATTACTAAATCAAATCATAAAAATTTTTAAAGGATTGACTATTGTGATGGTTGATGGATTGTATCAACTTGAGTAAGAGAAGCTCAGCTCAACTGGTCCAGCAATTCCACACTCTAGAGTGCAGAACACCCACCCCCAGGGTGGCTTGTTGTCTGAACAGTATAAAGGGGAAACGAGGAAGGACAGATCTGCTTTGGTTTCTTCAGAGGCCTCCACCTTTACTTGGAGGTCATCTCCTGGCTTGTGTCAGAGTCTTCAACCTTCCATTGCAGACTCATTGCCTCTTGATATAGACTTGCTTGGAACACTGCAGTGAGCTCCAGACTTTGACTGGATCCTTCTTAGTTACTTTTCTTGTTACTGAGTCAAAGTACCTGACACCTAAAGTTAAAGGAGAAAAGGTTTATTTAGCTTGCAGTTTGTAGAGGTTTCAATCCACAATCAGCTGGATCCGCGGCAGGGTGGGCTGGCAGACAGGCAGAAGGCAGCAAGGCAGGCAAGGGGCCTAAGCAGTTTCTTACTGCCACTTGTATCTTATTCAGGCTGCCAGGATTAAGGTGGTGCCAAACCAATCAGTGGATTGATTTAGTAACCACACGCCCTTAATCCCAGCACTACACACTCTAGATCCTGCCACCTCTGAAAAAGCCCCACCTATGACCCGCTTTGGGGGACATCTAGACACAAACCATGATACTGACCCTCTGCACTCTTCTACATCTGACTCTGTGGGTGGACCTCATAAGCTAAACTGTAAATTCCCATCTATTTGTGTATCTTGTATTATATCTGTTTCTCTAGTAAATACTGAGTGATACAGCTATTCTAATTGATGTAGAGCTAAATAAAATCTTACTATGTAAATTGAATGTTTCCAAAATCCCCAGAAATTAAGAAAATTGAACATCTAATTTCAATATGTAAAAATAGATTCCTAAAAATCCTAGTTTAAAAGTTTTAAGAATTCAGGTTCACATAATTTGGTAAATTTTGGCAAGGAGACAAACTTAATATTGTTGATTTAATATAAAAAGCCATATCTTCTAAGTTATCAGAATTAGGTATTACATAAGCATACTTTTTATTTACCTGGGAATATTCTTAAATTATACAAGTTTGTTGCTTTAATAAGCTATCATTTTAGTAACTTATTATTTATGATTATGAAATATAAATCTGTGTTTATTTAAATTGAGTGCTTATTTGACAAACTTCAATTTGAGATTATTTATTAGTATGTCAGCTTGAACATAGTTTCCAAGATGTTTTTGTAACTTTAAAATTGTGGCCTGCTGCTAGCTTGAATTAATTAATGGTTATTCATTAGATACCTTGGTCATATCTAGGTACATACTTTTGTCTCTTATTTTCACATGATTCAGAGAGGCTCTTTGGGTCTATTAATGAGCATGTTTATTTTTGCCACATTGAGAAGTTGTACTGTATTCATGGTAGTAAATGAAATATATAGTCATAGTCTCTGCTTACTTTTACAAAATAGCGGTACATGAAAGATAGATCGCAGTTGTCCACTCAAAAAGAACTCCTTGACCAGACTATAGTCAGACTTTTTGAGCCGTCTGCTTGGCTTGACTTTGACTTTGGCCCCCTCAGCTCTCTTTCCACAAAGAATTCTGCCAAACCACTTCACTGAGAATTCCTCTCCCCTTGATGTATGAACACTCTTGATATTTGAGATTTTATTACACTCCTCATCCTTTATATCTGATTTCTTGGCCTTCTTTCAGTAATGATCTTATTAATCCAGTTTAGCGAGAATACCTCTACCCTTCTATTAATCAAGCCACACTTGGCAATGTTTGTCCGCTGATGCCCCTAACTTTACACCTTGGCTGGAAGTCCTCAGCTCTCTCTGCCGTACTGGCAGTTGAGCTCAGCTCTTTCCTGAAGTCTGTCTCTCCTACTGCGGGAGTTTGGATAAGATGTATCTTGCTATTTTAACAAGTGGCCAGTGAATAGCTTTTCCTTACATTGACCCCCAGGGTTTTCTTTGTAATAGAAGTTACTGTTAAGTGCCAGATGTGAATGAAACTGTATTAGGAGCGACCAGAGCAAAGAGGAGCACTTTGTACACAAGACACTCAGGATGTGTTTTGTTAAGGAAAATGAGAGTGATTTTGTTTTTCTACGCTAAAATGAGTAATTGCTCCAGCATGACATGGTGTAGGGAAAACTCTGACTGGACAAAGTTGTTGAAGTTGCAAGGAAAGAGACTTCTATTTTATTTTTGTAGCCATAGCTGACTAAGTTAAAGTAGGTTTATTTACTTATTTATAAGATTTATAAATGAGAGCTTTAGCATTAAATATTGTACTCACACAAAACTACAATTTAGGTTTCTCCCTATTAATTGACAAATATTTCTTTGATTAGTGATTTTTTTCAATAAAAGTTTATAAGAGGCTTTTCTTTATTTTTTGAGTAATTTGATGGAAGATAAAACTATTCAAGATCTCATCAGAATACTTCTTATGCTTGGTGTTGACTTTAACATGTCCTTCATTATTAAAGAAAACAATGTCTTCACATAAAAGCGCTGGATTTTAAAATAATCTTGTTACCTCCCACGTCTGTCTTATACATCCTTTAATGTTATTTGTATTAAATAGGGAACCAAGTATTGTTCCTTGGTAATCCATTATCCTATTTAATTAAATGTTCATATTTCTTGACAACTTTTAGTATTTCACCTCCCCCAAATCAAATCCTGAAGGGTATCTTATGTCAAGGAACAAAAAATTAAATCTGGCATTAACTAAGAAAAATTGTTATTGAGGGAGGCTATTACAATACGAAGACGCCATCACAGGCAAGCAGAGTCCAAGCAAAGCTTTGACATACAGAGGTCCTAGGAAGGGGTTCACTCAAAGCTGATACATGTGTATCAGCCTGAAAATTAATGTGGGGAGGCCTAAAAATTAATGGACTGAATTCAACATGGCACCATCAGAGAAACTGAAGTAGGCATTTGGATATGGTGGGGCAGTGGAGTGGGACTCTGGGTCTGAGAAGAAACAAATCAAGATCCAGGAGGTTCAAGTAGAGTGGAGGGCTGTTTGTTTAGACAAAACAGCCTACAGTTGTGTTAAGGACAAGGTTTGAGCACATTAGTCAGTAGCACCTTTTGTCCAGGATGGGTCAGAAAGAAAGTCATAAGCAACACAGTGATGAGGAAATTTCAGCAGGGGGATGGCAGAGTAGACTAATACTTGGGGTCCGAGCTTCCTCAGAGTTAGCCCTGGAGGACAAGTTGAACCATCAGTTATCTAAGTAGCCTATGAGCAGGAATCTAAAAGTGGGGTGTCTAAAAAGGAGAAATGTGAGTGTAAATGTATGCACTAAATTAAAGAAACAGGAGTTGAACCCAAGGATGTACATTTTAGGGGATTTCAAAGTTGGTGGATGAAAATTTTTGATCAGGCAGCACTGTTTTGAGTTCCCTAATGCTCTTAGTGACATTGTGTACAGTTTGAACTATGTTTCCTATGAGGCCTTCCCTGGCCCAAGTATTTTAGCAAACATAGTTAGTGGTCCAGAAAGTGGCTTTCCAGAAAAATACAGGACTATGCTTAGTGACGCGTGCCTAGGCCCTCTGTGGTGCTGAGTCTCACAGGTATATAACAAGTTACTGCACTTTTGCTAACAGAGATTCTTTGGAAACTGGGGGCCACCAGGAGCTACAGTCTCAGTAAGGATCTAAGTAGTCAGGTTTTAGTTCTCAGAGTAGACAGAAAGAGAAAAATTAGAAGGTTAGTTTGGAGGCTGTTTGTGGTCAGATTCTTAAGGAAACTGGAAGAAAAGAATATCTATTAAGAGTTGACAATCTGTGTAAAGTGAGAGGATCTAATCTA